>OU015493.1:79921556-80144056 GCA_907164885.2 Dolomedes plantarius | reverse complement strand
TGACTTTCCACTAACTGTCATAATTTTCTAAATAATTTTAATATTTTATTTTAAATTATTTTTCCTTATCTCAACTTATTTAATTAGCCGTTAAAATTTAAAATTTGAGTTTTAAGGCATTCGAACCTACTAATCTTGAGATATCAGTTATTTTTAACTAATATTATTTGCTAAAAGTTACCAATTCGTTTCTTTTATATTACAGAATTTCTTTAACGTCTGTATTATAGCGTCATCTTCTTTCAACCAATTTCTTTTCCTTTTGGATACAAGCTTGTAAATTTATTTATGTTCCAAATCAACTCAGCCACTTTTGTGTATACAATTATTAGTTTACTTATTTCTTATTTCATTGCTTGTTTCTATACCTTGAATTTATTTAAATTTATTTTTCATCGTATTGTTAGTTTGCTTTTAAGAAGAAAATAAGTGGCTCGTGCAAAAACTTCGCATGCGAATAAAACACGATAAGTTTTCTAGCGAGGTTGGTGGTTTGTATTAAGAGGAAAGAAAAACCGGTTCATTAGTAGCCATTGTTTATTTGTTAAATAACAATGGTGCGTAAGGATAATACAAAACTGATTGCAAAACACCTTGGGACAAAACTTTTGAGGTGAAGTATAACATAAAGCAGGGGAACATGAGATAGAGACAAGTCAAGATACTTTTGTAAACAATATTAGTTAAGTATGACACAAAATCGTGGAAAATGTGGATATTTACACAGCAAAACTTCTTTCTACACACCATCTGACCGTATCGAAGCATCCAGAGAAAGAACTGTATGGGAAGGAGTTCATTTTTAACTTTTATTAAACAAACTATAAAATGTGTCTTTCTAAATTTACAATTCGCCAGAAGCGAAGAACTTAAAATGGCACCTCATTTATCGATTTTGGTAAAGTATGAAGGGAGAAAAGAAGACCGTCACTAAAAATCTCCTTGGAGAAATAATATATATGATGAAGATGATGAAGATGCTTTTAATGATGAAGATGTTTTTAAATATAAAGTTTAGTGTTCGAAAGGTAAAAGTAAATAAATAAGCGAGTGCATGCTTGCCATCTGCAATAAGTTAAATTTTTACATGTCTCTCGCACATTTTCCCATAGAGTTTACATAAGAAATTTGCCGATCCGCCAAGCATTGGCCGTTGCTCTAATCTCATTTTTTTTCTTCGACTTTCACATTTACGTGGTGAGACCTTTATTTTCATTAAACTTTAATTATGAAATAGATTAGAAGCTTTCCATTGACAGCTTGGTATAATTTTGTCATATGCCATTCGATTGTGTACATAGAATTAAGTAAATAAAATTAAACTAAAAAGGCATACCAAAGGAAAATACCACTAATAGAATGTTCTTCAGGGGGAAATAAAATAGATTTTAATCTAAACAAATTGTTTTTCCATGCAAAAAAGAATAATGTAGACATATGCGGATGTTGCCAAGAAAGAAACTTATTAATTAGTTCACAAGATGATAATAAAAGCAGACGATTTTAAAATTTAAATATTCAGTGAGCGAGAATGGGAGAAAAAACTAAAAACGCGCATGCCAGCTACCGGAAGTAAAAATGTTTATAATGTTTATACTTCGATTTTTAAACAAACAGTACAATGTGTAATCCTAAATTAACTATTCGTCAGAAGTGGTGATCTTAATCTTTCAAATGGTACCTCATTTATCGATTTTGATTAAGTATGAAAGGTGAAAAAGGGATAGTCAGAGTACTGTGAGATCTACCCGATTATCTTGACATCCAAAATTCTTATAAATTAAAAAAGGCAGAATTTGTTTAGTAAATAGTGTTTCTGTTGATCTACTGACGTTATTTAGTCTTTTTTATATTTATATTTTTAAATTTTTAATTTGTTTCGACACAGATGCAATTGTAATAAACGTATGTCTATATAACTATGCGTTAGAATTTTAATCAAAGTTTATCTTTAAATTAACACAAATAATGATTTTTTTAAAGTTATGAACATCACTCTGCATACCCAAAGTGAAAAACAATAATGTCCTATTAGAAATTTTAAGAAAATAAAAGAAACAAAGCGTGCATTGAATAAAATTTCAGAAAATAAAAATATTTCAAGGAACACAAATTACTTAAAATCCCAAAAATGCAGATATATAATAATATCAACGTTCACTGTAAAGCGCTAATTTGAAATATTTTGGCTTTTGCCTTACAACAAAGTAATAAAATAAAAAAAAGTACAATATCACCTTCCAAAAAAAGCAAGAAATTACTATAAAAAAGGAACGTGTAGAATGAAGACTGATGACTTTCCATAAACTGTCATGATTCTCGTCAGACCCCAACACCGCAGTTGAGGATAATGGACATTTCGTGTCTAAACTCCTAGCCTACACCCATCTAATTCAGAGGGTTAGTAGAAACAGGTTTTAGGTCAAAATATAGGTAATAGATTTGTTGTCAACCTTTCCAAAATTTCTGCATCTCGAGTAGGATTTCGAGCTTTTATATTTTGGGAAATGTTCACTTGCATAAAACAGAGTTTTATTTGCATCTATTTATTCCTAATATTTGGTACAATAAAGGAAAGAAAAAGTTGACGTCAAAAAGTTTGTCAGGCTCAGAGTTACTTTATGCCTATATTTTTGTAGCAAATAAAAATTGTCATTAGGGTTTAAAAAAGGTTGCATTGGAAGTAATGGAAATTAAATTCATAAGTGCCTTAATAAAGCATTTTTACCTACAACTTAATTCGTTATAAAGATGACTTTTGATGTATGTAATAATCTATCATAAATTGGTTCCATCATATGTCTAATTTTATTAATATTTTTAAAATCCACTTCACATGTTAATGTAATTATTGTAATTTTTGTAAGTATAATTATTGTAATTCTCATATCATATTTTCTGAACTAATTATCTCTGCGTTGCGCATACATATAATTTTTAAAACGACACGTGACAACTATTATTTTTTAAAAGTATTTTGAACTGTCACAGATTAGAAAGCAATTCTTTTCTTTTAATGATTTAGTATAGTCTTTAATTATTTTCCGACCCTTGTTTATTTTGATTAACCGTACTCAAACCTTTGTGCAGATGACACATATTAGTTCCTTTAAGATATTTTTAGTATACGTATACTTTTCATACCTCCCCGCACTGACGTACCACTACCACTCCCTCAGCATGACCTTGGAAATGTCCATTCTGCCGCACCCTGTATGGCTGCATTTGTTTGCCCCTAAGGATTCTTAGCTTATACTGTCACTTGCCTGAAAGAGTGCGAATTTTTTTTTTCTTAAATTTACTAATCACTTTTTCAGTGAATGGAAATAATTGCTCATTTTACCAGATCCCACGCATCCCTCTGTAGTGCTGAAATAGAAATATTAGCACTTTAAGTATGTCAATTTATAATTATGTATGTTTAATGTCAGTTTTCAATTATGCCAGTTGTTTTGGGAGAAAGTGGACTGAATGTTGAATTTAAAAAAAAATCATGAAATTCGATGCCTCTGTATAATTATCTTATTTACGCACACACAACAACTGAATCGTTTTGCCCCATTGCGAATGTAAACTATTTGAAGCAGACCATACTGCAAGGAAATCTAACTCCCAAGATTTGTGGCACTACGCAGAGAAAAATCAAAAGATGATTATCAAGTGATCGCGAGGGGGTGGGCTCAGACAATATGAACGCCAAGCCCGCCACCAACTACCGATCAGTAGTGTATGAGGAATGCCTTTGCAAAACGCATGTCCTACAAAGACTGTCTTTACATATTAATCTTAACTATTCTCGTAAGATAACGCCAAAGATTAAATCAGTCTGAAATTAAACAGTTTATTTTGCAGAGGAAAAAAACCTGTAGAAGAGAGACAAATTTGAAAATGCATTTCTTCAAGTTTGTTTCTCAGTAAGTGCCACTATAGTGTTCCCAAAAGCAAATGTTCCAAGGGTTTGGGGGCTTAGACAAAATATAAGGATTTGCATAGGGCAAGACTCGTCTTTTAGCGACTTGTTTACGTAATCATATAGGGAACTTGTTGTAAATTGGACCAGATGTACTTTGGTCCTAAGCCGTCAACAGCTGTATCTATTTAGTTTTTTTGGAAGTGGTAAGCATATTTCAGGTATACACAATATTTTTCGAAGTGGTAAGCGTAATTCAGATGCCGCTACAGCTTCTTAATGTGCCAAGCATAAAAAAACTTCTTATTTCAGTCTAACTTTTAACAGCATCTGTTAAGTCTTAACAATCAGTATTTTGATGTTTTAATTTTATCTACTCCTTAGATATAAAAAGATTTTTCATAGAAAACAAATGTCACGATTAAATAAGTCCCCTATTAGTCACTAAATGGTGAATTTAACGAAATATCCATGTTGGAGAAAAGAACAATTGTTAGGAGTCAGAACCTGTTGTACCTTGGACCGGGAATTATCTTTCCTCTTGATCCTAGGCCCGAGATACAACCCAATGCTGTTTAATTCACATTTTATTAGCATTTCATTTAAGTTGGTTCCCAAAGGAGAGAAAAATATCTGTTTCCAAAGCAAACAAGAGAGGACAAACTTAGGTTTCTAAACCTAAGAAAGCACAAGAATAATTTTTTGACGGTTGCTGATTTGGTCTAATACTTGGTTGTAATTTGCTTATTGGGTTCATTGATCAACTTTCATAATTTATCTTGGAATCTTTATTCAGGGTAGGGTTAGGCTGAAATTTTTATTTTGAAGAAAGTAATAAAAATAAAAATTGCTAGGTCTAAGGCACAACGTGGGATCTATTCATCGTGAAAACTCAAAATTAGCATTGATTTATTTTTTATGTACCGCATGGATGGAAAAAAATTTGAAACATCAAAATAGGTTCGAGGTACAGCAGGTTCCCCTATATGACACAAAGCATATATATATATATATATATATATATATATATATATATATATATATATATATATATATATATATATACTGCTGGCCACTGAAAATGCAACACCCTGAAGGAAACATGCAAATAACATGAAATTTACAACATGCATTAGCGGAGGTGAGATATACAAATGATTAGAATTTCAGCGCAGACGCACATCACGCGCGCCTGTGGCGCCACTTCAAACCGCTATTTAAGACTTGCAGATTTCGACGATTTCAAGTTCGGCAATTGTATTTTTCTTGTGTTTTTTTCAAAAAAACGATCAATTATGCCTCGTCGAAAACAGCGATCATCTTTTGATCAAGTATCTGATTTCGACAGAGGAAGGATAGTGGCCTACCGAGATTGTGGATTGTCTTTCAGGGAAATCGGTAGTCGTGTTGGATGAAACCAAACAACTATAATGCGGGTATGTGATCGTTGGATGCAGGAGGGTACGACGGACCGGCGTGTTCGATCGCATCCACCTCAGCGCACCACTTCACGTGATGACAGGGAAAATTGTGCGCATGGCAGTGACGGATCGCTCAGTCACATCACGAACCATAGCACAGCACATGCAGTCTGTAACGCATCATCCAGTGTCTGTGCGTACCATTCGACGCCGTTTACAGCAGAGTGGTCTGTCCGCAAGACGTCCATTGCTTTGTCTACCCTTGACGCAGAATCACAGACGTCTCCGCCGCCAATGGTGCGATGACAGAAGGATGTGGACGGCAGAATGGAATGAAATTGTCTTTACTGACGAGTCACGCTTCTGTCTGTAACACCACGATGGTCGCATTCCAGTCTGGAGACACCGTGAAGAGAGTATTCTCAACATCTGCGTTATGCACCGCCACACTGGTCCTGCACCGGGTATTATGGTATGGGGCGGTATTGGATATCACTCTCGCTCACCTCTAGTACGCATTGCCGGTACTTTAAACAGTCAGCGCTACATCTCCGAGGTGTTGGAGCCAGTTGTCCCTCCTTACCTTCAGGGCTTGCCCACAGCCATATTTCAACAGGATAATGCGCGACCACACGTGGCACGCATTGTCCAACGGTTCTTCGTCAATCGCCAGATTGAATTGCTTCCCTGGCCGCCTCGCTCTCCGGATCTTTCACCGATAGAAAACATGTGGTCCATGGTTCCTCTACGATTGAGCCAGATTCCATCCCCAGCTGCCACAGCAGATCAACTTTGGCAACGTGTGGAAGCTGCTTGGTCTGCTGTACCCCAAGAACTCATCCAAAGTCTCTTTGAATCAGTGCCGAGGCGTGTGGCAGCGGTTATCTCCAACAATGGCGGCTACTCTGGCTACTGATTTTGACAGGAACCACACTTCACAGAAGTCTATAAATTTAATCATTTGATACTTGGTCAACATGTTATCTACAAAATAAATTTTTTTGTGATATCTCTTGTCTTTCTTGGTGTTGCAATTTGGGTGGCCAGCAGTGTATATATATATATATATATATATATATATATATATATATATATATATATATATATATATATATATACACTGCAATATATATATATAACTGAAATTATGCTTCTCAATTGCATTATACCGTGTACATGAAACGACCAACGTTGCCATTAACAAAACATTGTTATTTTTGAAATTTTAAATACATAATGCATCACAAGCAACGTTGGATAAAACTGTAAGTATTTTGAAGATATGTGAGCTTTTCACCTTGTGGCGCGATTTCGTGATTGTTTTAATTGTAAGCAGAGTAACTAATTGTACACGCCATTTCATTCTCAGTTAATATGGAAGAAATTATATCTCTCGTGACGTCTGGAACAGATAGAGTTCCTTAAAACCACGTCGATGATCTCTTATTTTTGCTGATTTCTTGAAGGTTTTTGAAAATCTGCATACCTTCTACTACAATTGTATAAAACCCTTTTAATAATGGATGGCAAAATATAGTTCTTGAAGGGGAATTTTTCTCTGTAAGGAAATATGAGGATTCCTTACAGATTAAATAATAATTTTAATTACATTAGAAGCTTTTAAACTGTCTCACGTATTTTTTAAAAGTAAATTAAAGAACTAATGAAAGTATATATTTAATATTAAGGTACAATTTGTTTTACCTAAAGGTACTTTAGCACCACGTAACAAAGAAATCGACATTTAAAATTTTTAATTCCTTATATGTTTTTATAATCTAAGATGTGGGACTTTTTGATAGCCCAGTATTTCAAAATCACTTTCTTTACGAAAAGAAGAAAAACGGCAGAAAAGATAAGGAAATCATTGTCTCTATAACAATATAAAATCTACAAGGGGATAAAAGACAAGCAATTGAAATATTTCTTCACACAGAGGAAATCAGATAAGAATACGCTACTACAATAGCAAAAAAAACAGTGATTTTGAATTCAAATGAAATGAATACCTTTCCCTTGAAGATGTATGTATACAAGCATAAATTAGATTACATTTGAAACATGAAATAAGGACCAGAAATTTTTACCCTAAAAATGATTAACATGATTTGTTCTTAAATATCGCACAACAAAGGGTTTATATTTAGGGCAGCGTTTTCAGCAGAGGTTCCGAGTACAAAATTCTGAGGTATCAACAGATAATACGTATTTCACAAAATTAAAAGAAAATTATTTTACTACGAAATGTTTTTCACTGCATAAGAAGTTTATTCTACAGTCTTCCGTTTAATAATTTTATCATTAATTTTTCTCCCATTAATTATTAATTCTTAATAATAAGTAATTAGATGGTGCGTTTAATGTTTCATTAATTTAATGATTTTTTAAAAGTAATATATCATTTTAAAGAACATTATTTTTCAATTAATGTTCTATAAAAATAACAGCCAGTCTTCTCGAGTGTGAAACAATAATAATTATTCCATAAATTTTCGAAAATTGGGGAGTTCGTTTTGGAGAACTAATTTTAAGATTAAAATATCTCACGAATAATAAAGAAAGAAGATGAATTGTAAACGATATTAAACATTCATATATATATATATATATATATATATATATATATATATATACAGTTTGTCCATAATTAACTTCCCTACTTTAAAGTTGTCTACAGTCGAAACTATTGTTCAGAAAGTTATGAAATTTTGTGTAAGACATATTGAAGCGATCGAAATTTGTTTGAATGAATAAAAAAATTAGTTCAAAATTTCACCACCAGAGGGCGTTTTTGATGAATTACTCATATAGCCAACATTTACTATAGTTAAAATAATTTATTTCAACAAGACATGTTCAACAGGACGGCCATCATTTTCAGCTACCATTTGAAATTGCAATATATATATATATATATATATATATATATATATATATATATATATATATATATATATATATATATATATATACACTGCTGGCCACTGTAAATGCAACACCCTGAAGGAAACATGTAAATAACATGAAATTTACAACATCCATTAGCGGAGGTGAGATATGCAAATGATTAGAATTTCAGCGCAGACGCACAACGCGCGCGCCTGTGGCGCCACTTCAAAGCGCTATTTAAGGCTTGGAGATTTCGACGATTTCAAGTTCGGCAATTGTGTTTTTCTTGTGTTTTTTTCAAAAAAACGATCAATTATGCCTTGTCGAAAACAGCGATCATCTTTTGATCAAGTATCCGAGTTCGACAGAGGGAGGATAGTGGCCTACCGAGATTGTGGATTATCTTTCAGGGAAATTGGTAGTCGTGTTGGACGAAACCAAACAACTGTAATGCGGATATGTGATCGTTGGATGCAGGAGGGTACTACGGACCGGCGTGTTCGATCGCATCCACCTCAGCGCACCACTTCACGTGATGACAGGCAAATTGTGCGCATGACAGTGACGGATCGCTCAGTCACATCACGAACCATAGCACAGCGCATGCAGTCTGTAACACATCGTCCAGTGTCTGCGCGTACCATTCGACGCCGTTTACATCAAAGTGGTCTGTCCGCAAGACGTCTATTGCTTTGTCTACCCTTGACGCAGAACCACAGACGTCTCCGCCGCCAATGGCCGCGATGACAAAAGGATGTGGACGGCAGAATGGAATGAAATTATCTTTACTGACGAGTCACGCTTCTGTCTGCAACACCATGATGGTCGCATTCGATTCTGGAGACATCGTGAAGAGAGGATGCTGAAAAGCTGCGTTATGCACTGCCACACTGGTCCTGCACCGGGTATTATGGTATGGGGCGGTATTGGATATCACTCTCGCTCACCTCTAGTACGCATTGCCGGTACTTTAAACAGCCAGCGCTACATCTCCGAGGTGTTGGAGCCAGTTGTCCTTCCTTACCTTCAGGGCTTGCCCACAGCCATATTTCAACAGGATAATGCGCGACCACACGTGGCACGCATTTTCCAACGGTTCTTCGTCAATCGCCACATTGAATTGCTTCCCTTTCCGCCTCGCTCTCCGGATCTTTCGCCGATAGAAAACATGAGGTCCATGGTTGCTCTACGATTGATCCAGATTCCATCTACAGCTGCCACAGCAGATCAACTTTGGCAACGTGTGGAAGCTGCTTGGTCTGCTGTACCCCAATAACTCATCCAAAATCTCTTTGAATCAATGTCGAGGCGTGTGGCAGCGGTGATCTCCAACAATGGCGGTTACTCTGGCTACTGATTTTGGCAGGAACCACACTTCACATAAGTCTATAAATTTAATCATTTGATACTTGGTCAACATGTTATCTACAAAATAAATTTTGTTGTGATATCTCTTGTCTTTCTTGGTGTTGCAATTTGGGTGGCCAGCAGTGTATATATATATATATATATATTAATTTACGTACTCGTATATTATATAAAGTTGTTTTTGTGAAAATAAACATTGCATATTTCATACTATTCTTCTAGAGGCTTCTTGATATACAAATGTAACTCGTTTAACACCTCAGCCCCCTCCGCTTTCGCGTATCGGCCCATGACTCACCTGAAGACCACCGCTACGTAGTAATACCTGAATATGCAGCCGAGGGTTAATTTCCCAAGTTCGGTGACATTTTCAGTTATGTGGGGCCCGAGGATGCCGGACAAACAGTACAGATCTGTCATCCACTCAAGGCACCCCAAGCCCCCGATATACTAATGTAAAACTAAAATTCTCTGACGAGTCCGATTTTAGCATTTATCCATGTAGGATGATTCTAGTACAGTTAAGGGAACCAAAAACTCTTGGATATTGTTACAAAGGTTTTGAGTATTACTCTTTTCACTCGAAAATAATCACAATTTTATGGTTCGGAAAATGTGGGATAAAGGTTTTATATTTTAATAAAAGACCGAGGTTGAAAATATAAATAATATAAATAATATCAGTGAACTTATTCAAAGAAGTATTCCTAAAGATATGTTTATCCCTTTCTCATTCATTCTCTTAGAAAGGAAAACTTTCGAAAAATCACTTCAGGAATATCTATTGCGCCAAACCAGAGGTAATGACAAGATCGAATGACGAGCCAGTGAGGCAAATAAAGAAACAGTGAGTCAGCAACTGCGTTTCTGATTATTGGGTGAAACATGAAACTATTTCGGCTTAGAGTTACATTTATATAATTGATTACGAAATTAATATTCATGTATTATGGGATAGAGAAATTTTCTGAATATTTTCTGAAATACTACAGTAATTGCGTTCTTATCCAATGAAATCAATTTATCACCTGTTGTCTTAGATTAAACATTTAATATATCCATAAGTTACTCATGAGGTGAAAGTTGAGTAAATTTTAATTCTAATGATTTCTCGTATGCTCCAATTATAATTGCCATAGATTGTACAATGGTAACAAAGTACCATCAATTATGGTAACAAAATGTTTTTTGCTGCGTTTAAGAAAACTTCACTGGACTTACCAATCCTTTGTTAAGAAATTATGTAAAAAGTTATTTTTATATTTTTTAATGTCTTGTAAACAATACTATGTACTTTTGTAACAAAACAAAATAAGTCTTCTTAGTTAAGGATTTTGTTTTGCTTATTACCCTTATTACTCAGATTATCCCGAATTTTGATAGTTCGGATTGCCTATGGTCCCAGTTAGTGTGGATGAATTAGGTTTTACTGTATCTAAAAAAGTAAAGCTGATAGAGAAAAAACTGATTCTCATATTTAGATTCAGCGCCACAAATATAGCTACAATCAGTTCGAATATCCTAGGAACCAAAAAAAATTGTGTTTTGTAGCCCTGTGTTATCTTCCAGTATAGTTCACTTAGATTTAGGTGATTAAATCTCCAAATTCTCTGATAGGAATCTGTCATAGCTGCTGTTTTCTTTCGGATAGATTTTACGTCGAAAGATTTCTTTTTTTTCTGAAATCAAACATTTTCATTAAACAATCACTCCAGATATAATTCCTTTAACTATAAAAAAGGGTGACTAAAATAAATATCAACCAACATATTCGAAAGGTTCTAATTTCACAATTACTGTTAGTGTTGTGACCGAAATATGTATGAATTTGTGGCTTTTACATAGAGAAATAAACATTTTTTTTGTTTTTTTTATTATAATCTGTGTCAGTCTACAGGAAAAATCTCCATATATTTAAATCATATTTTCCTCAATAATATTTTATAAACTATTGATAGCAAACGTTTTAATGGTATGTTCATGAACTGAAAGCTTTCTAGCCAGAATATAATGCATGATATCCATTTCCAAGAATATACAATAAATCACATACCTGAGACTATTTATCCAGTTGAACTCCTTTTTATTTTTTACGCACTTTTTGTCTCGTGAGCTTTTTACCCCAAAGAATTCTAGTTTCGTACTCAGACCTATTATATAAAAAAATCTCAACATTACTTTGAAAGCATATATTTTAAAATTACGATTTTAAACGCCCTGAAATAAATTTGATAAACTTACATTTTGCATTTTATCAATGCTATGCATATAACCAAAGGATATGTGAAATCTTTACTTCAACTCTCATTACATTCATTATTGTATCTGTTTTTGAAAGAAACCTACACCAAACAAATTTATCTCTAGAATGAAAGGTGGGGCATATCAATAATATATTTCGGACTGTCAGTTTAAATTTTTTTGTTCTTAGTCCATTTTAAAGAAATTTCATAATCAGAAAGCTTTTGCTTTTCAAACGTGAACAAACAAAATTTAAATTCCAATTCTGTATAGAACAATATAAAATCCATATTCTATACATTTTGGATAAGAATTTCAGTCAAACAGGATTCCAGTGACAGATAAATAAATAAAAAAAATAATTGTAGAATTTTAACTGAGCATTTATATCAGTACATCTATTTTTCAATTTACAAGTGCTGTGAAATATTTCAAAGCGTAAGAATATGTATTACAAAAGCATTATTTATAAGCTACACAATTTCAGATTCCAAATAGCTATTGTTACAAATCTCTGCCAAGTATATCATCAGAAACAAACTATAAATAAGATTTAATTTAAAACTATATTTACATTTTAAAAATCCCTTTTCTCTGTTATTATATTAGACATTATCTGACATTTCGAAATAGGCATGTAAATATGCATTATGAGAATTCAAAATTTTCAGAAAGGTCTTTAAAACAGTTCAATATTTAAAAGGATAATACGTAGTAACCTGGGTTAATGTTATATAATAAATTTATTCCATGTAAAATAACAAAAAGGAAGTAGTGGAATAGAAAATTTAAAGTACTCGGGTTTAAAGACAAATTTTCAACTCGCATTTTCTATTCTCCGGATAAGATAAGCTTAGATAATATAATAATGAAAACAAACGTTGAAAATTTGTCCCTTTAAAGAATTTTTTTAAAAATTATATAAATAGGAATTTCTAGTCAAAATACTATAATCCTATTACACTGCAAATCTTCAGCAGGTAAGTTAAAATGCATTTACCTTTTAAAGTAGAATATATCTAGTGGCATTCAAGTATTATTTTATTAAGGGTTTCAATAAACATTCGGAGTATAAATGAAATAATTTACTGGATTAGTCAGTTTACTAGTTGTATATAAAGTAAAATTACTTGTTAGTATTGTCTTGTTTTGATACTTTTAAGGATAAGTAAAGGAGAATTAGTCGAAATAAGCGATTACAACCTACCTGTAACCAAATTAATCTTAATATTTTGTAGCATAGGATGACAAAATAAAAATCTAATGCAGAGTCTTAAACTATAGAAGGTAATAAGATGGAAGTAAAGATACATAAATTAATGTACTTTGCGTATGTTCAATTGCAAAATATTGGAGTTAAATTGGCAATGTTGCTGAACAAAGTAAAACTGGTTATAAAGGAAGTTAATATATACATGGTGTTTCAGAAAATTCATAGAATACCCATGGATTTGTATTTTTCATTCCTATATTGGTTAATAAATATTTAATTACTCACCAATAAGCCTCTTCAGTTTTATTAGATTAGTCAATATAGTTGCTGAGATATTTATAGCTCAAATGATGTCAGATTTACTGAAACAACCTGTATTTCATAAATATATATACTTAAGAATTGGTTTTTGAAAATAAATTGTTGCTAAAAGAATTAATTTTAAATCCTATCGCAAGAAAAAAAAATGATTTAAAAATATTGGTAATCACATAAGTAGAAATCCTTCTTCGTTGGATGAGTGGGTAAAGGCGGTGAGAGACGTTGATCACACACACACACAAATAAAAAGAGCGTAATCGTTTTAGCTGCTAAACTTTAATTCATTTTTAAAGCAGCATATTACACAACATATACAATAAATGAAAATACAACATATGCAGCTCCTCACGTCAGCCAACATGGCCGCATCTCCTTCTATATCCCCCTACAGTAGCGAGATGTTGAGTTGAGTTGTCTCTTCCCAGTTCTTACAACTCCCATCGGGGCAAGCACATCCGTCACATGAGTGTCGATGTTGCTAAGAAAATAAAACCCGGAACAAGTATTTGTTCTATCACACACAAGAAAAGATATTAAGGTTGGAGAGAAGATATTAAGGCTCTTCATTATGCAGCACCCACTAAATTTAAACAGCATACATACAAATTTATAAACATAATACATATATATTCCAAAAAAAACATTAACCAAATAACATAATCAATAGCAATATTGTATTACCACACCATTTAAGATCAAGTAAATACATGAAAAGATAAATTCTTAAAATTAATTAGGAGAATCAAATTTTAAACTAGACAAAGCATCAGCATTACCATGGCGACTACCCCTTCTATATGTGACGCTCATATTATAACGTTGTAGAGGTAATGCCCAGCGAGAAAGCTTTGCACCATGAGTGGCACTTTGAGTTTTTGAGTTAAATAAGTCAATGGGTTATGATCAGATTTTCTTTATGATTTTCTTAGTCAAATTTGTCAAAGGTAACACAATTTGTGAAAATTGTGGTATATAATCACGGTAGTAGCTAGCTAGTCCAAGTAAACTTCTTACTTCTTTCTTCATAGTGGGCTTTGCTAATCTTTTTATAACTTCAACCTTCTCTGGATCTGGGGAATGTTGACCGGATCCAATCAAATGGCCTAGGAACTTCACTTGAGTTTTACCAAACTCACACTTTTCTAAGTTTACTGTTAAACTTACTTCCCTTAGTGTCTTGAAAACGCTGTTTATGTGATTAAGATGTTCCGCCCACGTTTTAGAAAATATGGCCACATCATCAATATATGAGCGACAACATGCTTTATGAGAAGCTAGGGCCTTGTCTATTGATTTCTGGAACGTAGTCCCAGCATTTTTCATTCCCAAATGGTAACACGTTCCATTAGTAATGGCCAGAATGTGTCACACATGCTGTATAAGGCTTGGATTCTTCCTTCATTGGAATTTGCCAGTATCCCTTGGTGAGGTCGATTACAGTAATAAATGTTGCTTGTCCTACCTCAAATAACAGATCTCTAGCTATTTTCATGGGGTAAACGTCTGGGATTGTAAAATTATTCAGTAATCTAAAATCAATGCATAACCTAACGCTTCCATCCTTCTTAGCGACACAAACTACTGGATGAGCCCATTCATTGTCACTTGGCTCAAAGAGGCCCATATCTAATAACTCTTTGATCTGCCGATCTACTTCTTTTTGTAAACTAATAGGGACCCTATACGGTTTGAGTCTCTTTGGCGAATAGTTCTCCGTAACTTTGACAGTGTGACCTTCAGCCTTGGCGTGTCCGGGCTTGGAACTGAATATATCTACATATTTCCGGAGAATATCAAAGAGTTCCTGGGTTTGTTCCCCCTGATAAACTAGTACTTTTCATATTATGAAGGTGTTTTCTGATATCTTCAATATTTTTATTCCTCTTGTCAGCAGGTGCATAGTGAATTGTCCTAAAATCTTCATCTAGTTCGAAAACCATACCAACATGATTTATTCTTTGAATGTAAGGTCGGAGCCTATTTATGTGGAGTTCCCTGATACTCCCATATTCCATTTCGACTTTTGCAGAATGTGGTCTAGTAAGTTGTATAACTGTGGCAGGTCCAATCCAAGTATTTAAAAGTTTGTGAGAGGACGAAGGTAACAGTACTAAACCCTTTTCACCAACAAAAAAAATATTTTTCTTTCGATCGAAGATTATAATTAGAGGAATATCGTTCTTGAGACTTTGCATTCTCAGATGCAAATTCATGAGCTTTTATTGGGTTTTCAGTTAAATTTTGTAAATAATTCACAATTGGACGAGATGCAGTGATTGGAATACTCCGTTTGCCTGTCAAAACTTCTTTTAACAAAGATAAAGGACCCGGAGGTAATCTCCCATAAACTAACTGGAATGGTGACAACCCAGTAGTGCTATATGGTGCTTCTCTATACGCGAATAAAAGATAAGGAAGATGCAAGTCCCAATCTCTGCCATATTCTTGAATATTTTTGTTCATCATCTCTTTTAAAGTTTGGTTCCAACGTTCGACAGCACCCATACTCTCAGGATGTCCTGGAGTGGAAAAGCGTGGAGATACGCCTAGGAGATTTTCAAAAGCCTGAGTGAGCTTGGATGTAAAATTTGTACCTTGATCGGTACAGATCATTTTAGGGAATCCGGTCTGAGTGAATATCTTCATTAACACGTTACATGTAGTTTTGGTGCTAATTTCTCTTACTGGTATGGCTTCTGCCCATCTAGTACACAAATCCACAGCACATATTACAAAACGATGTTTCCTACCCGATGGAGGTTCTAATGGTCCTATACAATCTACGCTCCATACTTCAAACGGAGATTCAGGTCTGACAATAGGTTGTATAGGGATCCTATCCTTATATGTAGCCACTTTTCTCATTTTACATTCTTTGCAACTTCCACAATATCCTTTTACGTCTTGCTTGACTGTAGGCCAGTAAAATGAGTATTTAATCCGCTGAGTGGTTTTCTTTTAACCAAGATGGCCAGCTAGTGGGATTTCATGTGCCATTTTTAACACAATGTCCCTCTTTTCTATTGGTAACACGACTTGCTTAATATTTTCGCCACAGATAGATTCATTATGCTGTAAAATTCCACGGTCAATAAAATAAGAGTTTTCTCGTTTTTCTGCCCATTCAAAACATTTCTTAAGCGTTTCATGATTTTTCTGAAGTTTGACGAACTCTAAGTTTGTCTCTTCTATTGTGCGATCATCTTTTGAGTTTTGTAGAGACTCATTTACGCTCACTGCTAACACTGTACTGGTTACATTCGGAAGCATGTCCTTGTCATCCTTATATCCCGACACTTCACTATTCTGTTCCTTTAATTCTGAGACTGACGTCTCCGAACAATGGCTATTCCCATGGAGTTCGATATTTTCTTAGTATAGCATAGTGTACTCTTCGAGCATAGTGTACGCTGAAAAGCTTAGAAATAAATCGTTAGTAAGTCTCTTTGAAACGGCACAGGTGACTGGAATATCCCCATGTAAATCGTCATTAATTTTCATTCCAAAGATTCTGAGAGGAGCTGTTTCACTTTCCCCAAAAGCTGAATTTATTTCTATTTTGCCTTCTCCTTCATAAGGCATATCGGCTACCAAATCTTCTCGCACTACGGATATTTGTGCGCCCGTGTCTACGATACCATTCAGAACTACATTTCCACATTTGATTTCGACGATTTTTAAATTATCCACGCCATCATAAATATCCACTTATTTGGATACTGGAATGGAAATTTTAGCTGTCAACACACCTGATTTATCATCTTTTATTGTAGTTGACTTTTGAACTAGGTTACTTTGTGCGGTAACAGGAATATTTTTACCCAGATGATTTTTCGTGCAAAACTTTGAACTGTGTGTAACGAGGAATTCGTTACAGGTTCCTTATTTTGATTAATTTAATTTAATTTGTGTAGTTCTCTTAAACTTTAAATTATAACTTTAATTTTAATCTTAACTCTGCTAGTTATGTTTCCTTTCCTTATCTGATAGTAATTTATTTTTTCCCAGGCTCTTAGTCATGGGAGGTCTCTGTAATATTAAGTCCATTCGGTCGGTAATTGAGAATAGCCTATCTTCTAACATCTGGCAGTGCAATTTGCCGTCCTAAATTCTTTAAGTCTTTGTCAGCTAAGTCCCCTAATTGCTAGCCTCGTGTCCACGAAATAAGATGTCTTTTCCTCCCTGTTTCCGTGTTTTTGTTAACAGCATTGATGGGTCTTCTTAAGCTATTAAACCCCATTTATGCTAAAGGCTCCTGTGCCCCCTTTCCACACGCCTGCGGCGAACGTAATTTATTTGCGGTTCTCTTGCATGGGAAACTTGAGTTTTTCTCAGAACAGACGTTTGGGCTTCGCGCTGTTTGACCAGCTCCTCTGATTGGTTAAGCTCAGCCAGTCTCGGGCAATGAAACTTAAAAGGGTTCTTCTGGCATTTTCTTATGGCAAGAGGAATGTGGTACCTAAGGTTTCCAGTTTTGGCGATGCTTCGTGTATTTTATTTTATGGACACAAGGTGTTGGCAATGTGTTGGCGCGCTATTAAGGTTTTCTTTCTCCTCTCCCTTCTGCACGCCTTGCCGAGATTGGTTGTACGGCAACCCTTCTCTCCTTGCGTTGTCCAGGGCTGAAAAAAAAGTAGATTCGATGCAGAGATTCAGATTATACATTCGTATATAAAAACTTGCTCTAGAGACCCTGATCCAAGCTATCGGTCCTTTGTTTGGCCGTGACTTGGTGAGGGTGATGTTTTTTTTTTGTCGAATAGTGAGTACCAGTGTATTCTCGTGATCTTATATATATTTGTGCCTGTATTTAAAAAAAACATTTCTTCAATACTATTATTTTATTTTTGCTGCTAACCTAAATGGTCGTGTAGACCCGAAGCTCTTTTCTATTATGTAGCAGACGTTTTTGTTGTTATGAATTAGTAATCAAGATATATTCCTTATTTTCGTGAAGATAATAAATTTTTATTTCTACCAACAAGTGGTTTTGAAGCAGTTTCTTCCTCAGTAAATTTTTATAAAAAGAAAGTGGTTTTGAGCAGTATAAAAACCTGAAGTTAGTCAATCCTGCGGCACAATGATCTTCAACGTATGTTTTCTCAGTAAATCTTCTTGTACTTCCACTAGTTAATGAATTTTCCGGCCTGCCTTGACGAACTGTCATTTCTTCATCTTAAACGATTGACAATCTTCATTTTTGATAGAACTTTCGTGCTGTGAACTTCAGCAGGTGTCCTTCGTTGAACTTTGTGAACACTCTAAATTACGGCCATGCTCTGTTGAACATTCCTAGTGTACTTCATCTTTCACTCTACAGAACAATGGTCCTTCTTCCATCTAGCTAAATATTAGACTCAACAAAATAAGTCACTGTACAGAAATAGTTTCTGTACAGTGTGACCTTCTTTTCCACAAGTAAAACAAGTTGGTTTCTATTTAGATCTATATAAATCCTCATTTCGGCGTTGTGGTGTCCATTTGGTTGTGTTTTGAGGTGAAGAAAATGGTTTACTCTTAAATGTCCGTTCTGGAGGTGGAGTATGAGGACGAAATTTTTCATTTATCTTGTCCTTAGAAACCGTTCCCAAGGATTTCTTTGCTGTACTGCGTATACTATCATATTTATCTAATCAGTCCGCCAACTTGGACGGGGAAGTAAATTTTGTCCATTCATCTAAGACATGTAGGACAATTCAGGCGGTACCTTTTTCTTGAGCTGATCTGTAATGATTAGATTCTTCAATCCTTCAAAATCTTTGATATCTAGACCTCCAATCCATTCTTCGAAATAATTTGTTATTTCATAACTAAAATCCCTCCAAGATTTCTCAGCTATCTTCTGATGCATCACGAACTTTTTCCTAAAACTTTCAGGATTCAATTTAAATCATTTTAGCAAAATTGTTTTAATATACTCGTAATCCTCCAATTTCTCTTCCGATTCTCTACTAATTAATTGAACGATTTCAGATGGTAATAACGTTAAAAGACACGATACCCAGTCTTTAGTATCTATGTTGACTCTTTTGGCCTGTCTTTCAAACAGAGATAAATAAATCGTGATGGCATCTTCACGTAAATTAATTCTAGGCATCTGCTTAATTAATTCTGAGCAATGTTGTCCACTGTTATTGGAAACCGTAGAAGAGCTTGACCGACTTTTAGATTCGATTTCGAGCTTTCTCAATTCAAACTCCATTTGTTCACTTTTCTGCTGAGCTTCCAACTCTCTTTGCTTCTGCTGAATTTCCAACTCTCTTTGCTTCTGCTAAAATTCTGACCTTCTTTCCTTCTGCTGAATTTCCAAATCTCTTTGCTTCTGCTGAACTTCCAACTCTCCGTCCTTCTGCTGAATTTCTAACTCTCTTTGCTTCTGCTGAACTTCCAACTCCATTTGATTTTTTTTTTGGAGACTTCTTCCTCGAGTCTGGTATTAATGATCATCTGTAATGTTCAATTTACAAATTCTTCATCATAAGATTTACTTTCTATAATAATTTTTCTGAGATCTACTATTCTCATTTCGTGAGTTGGTTTTTCCATCTCTTCAGCCAAATTACGTAAATCTTCTTTTTTTCCCTTAGTTAAAAATACCATGGGGCTTAGTGTTTAGTAACCCATTATTTTATAAATATATCTAGACAAAAATATAATTCTTAGAACAAACAGGGATTTTTTAGAAGCCCCGAAAAATAATATATATATCTGACGATAAATAATTCATGGGGTTAAATCTAATAATACACTTCTAAACGTATACTACACTAATAAACACCAAAAACCAGAGTTTTATTCTTAACACTAACTCTGTCAACCCTTGAAAACAGTAATTAATACAAGTTCAAATAAATACCTAATAACACCCGAATAAATATTAATGTGTAATCAGTAAGTACTACACGTAAACAAACTGTTCGAACTAACGTGCTATAATATTGTAACCACAGAAAGAAAATATCATACACATTCAAAAAAAATATTAAAAAATCCAAGAACAAACATTAAAGTTTCGTTTTCACAAAACTGCAAAAAAAAATCTTTAAATATCAAAACCTTCGATAAAAATATTGTATGCAGAACTCAATTCTGTAAAATTTCCAATAAGGAAAGTTAAATGTCACCTACAGAACCGATAATGTTTTATCAGAACACTATATAAAATAATCAAACTTATTTATTTTATTCCACACTATTCGTCAACATTAAATATCCCACCTAAAATGTAATTATACAATCCTTATGCTAAGAATATCCATCAAGAATAAATCACAAGTACGTATATCATACAGTAAAATAAATCCAAAACGAAATCCACAATTGTATCGAAATTATTCCATTTATAATATGCATAAACAATGATTTGTTACACACAAAAAAATAACATAAAATCGTTCTTACTTAAGCCAGTTCCTGAAAACCGTTTAAAATAACTTGGCATGGGGCCAAAACAGAACCAGAAGTTCTTAAGAATATACTGACGTACAAAACAGAACCAGAAGTTCATAGACAGGTTGACTTTCGAATTACTAAATGTAATTGCTAAAAGAAATAAATTCAGACAACAAATCTTAACTTATTTGATATGTAATATCTTCAAATTTAAATGCAGTGAATTAGATGAATTGTCGTTTGCAAAAACAGATTTTACATGCGTTTAACAAAACTATTCTTAATTATCTGGGGCGAAAATTCCAAATCGAAAGGAAAAAATATTTTTCCCTTTGAAAGAAAAACAACACTAAAAATTAAAATAAAATATACAAACATATAAAACTCGGAATACTGACGTATTCGTTTTCATTTTCTCTGGTGAGAATTCGTTTTTTCTTCTTTGACGATAAACAGAAACTTTATGTCCCGGGATGGAACAACTTTAAACACTCTATTCCTAGATAATTTCGCCCAGACAATTAAAATATTAAAATGCGGGACCATGCATTTACACAAAAAATAAGAGTTCTCACCTGATACGATCCTTCCGACTGCGCCAGTAGAAATCCTTCTTTGTTGGATGAGCGGGTAAAGGCTGTGAGAGACGTTGATCACACACACACACACACAAATAAAAAGATCGTATTCTTTTTAGCTGCTAAACTTTAGTTCCTTTTTAAAGCAGCACATTACACAACATATACAGTACAATAAATGAAAATACAACATATGCAGCTCCTCACGTCAGCCAACATGGCCGCAATATATATATATATATATATATATATATATATATATATATATATATATATATATATATATATATATATATATATATATATATATATATATGTATATATATATATATATATATATATATATATATGTATATATATATATATATATATATGTATATATATATATATGTATATATATATATGTATATATATATATATATATATATATGTATATATATATATATGTATATATATATATATATATATATATGTATATATATATATATATATATGTATATATATATACATATATATATATATATGTATATATATATATATATATATATGTATATATATATAGATATATATGTATATATATATATATATGTATATATATATATATGTATATATATATATATATATATATATATATATATATATATATATATATATATATATATATATATATATATATATATATATATATATATAAATAAATACATAATATACACTGAAGTGCCACTGAATTAGGGATACCTATCTAGTTCGGCCCCCTCTGGACTTGATAACGGCTGCCACACGACGAGGCATAGATTCAACAAGTTTCTGGAAACGTTCCACGGGAATGGCTTGCCAAATATTGGCTAAAGCTGTATATAATTCTGTAAGGTTCTTTGGTGCTGTGTGATGGCCTTTCACGCCTTGTTCCAAAACATCCCAAAGATGCTCCTTAGGATTTAAGTCTGGGCTTCTAAGTAGCCAATTCATGACAGAGAAGTTAGAGGAATGCTCATCCAACCAGCCAGTAGCCAACCGGGACTTGTGAGAGGTACAGTTGTCTTGCTGGAAAACTCCATTACCGTGCGGATAACAGAACATCATAAACGGATGGAGGTGATCACCCAGCAACTCTACGTACCGAATTGCATTGAGGGAGGTTGGTACACACACCAAAGATCCCAAACTGTGCCACGAAAAAACAACCCAGACCATGATTGAGCCACCATGCCCTTGTACAGATCCAGCCAGGCATGCAGGATCCATGGCTTCACGAGCCTGAAGCCATATTCTCAGGCTCCCGTCGGCGTTAAGTAGTCGGAATCGAGACTCATCACTCCATGCTACTCGCTTCCAGTCTTCTACACTCCAGTCTCTCTGCTCTCTTGTCCAGGCAAGACGTGCAGCCCGATGGCGAGTATAGAGCAATGGTACTCTCGTAGGTCGACGGCTCCCGAAACCCATACGGTGAAGCGAACGTTGCACAGTCCGTTTACTGACTGTACGACTGGCACCGTCATTAAACTGGGTGGTAATTTGAGCTAATGTTTGGCTTCGCTGGCTACGTACAATACGCCTGAGCCGTCTCTCATCACGCACTGTCAAGGCTAATTGTCCTTTGCAGTTTGACCGATCGTTAGTTTTTTTCCACCATCCATGTATTCGTGGTATACTCTTGACACTGTCGACCTTGAAAATCCTAGCTGTCTGACGATTTCGGAAATTGAATGGCCCATGCGTCGCTCACCTACGATTTGTCCGCGATCGAAGGCGTCTAAATCAGGCAATTTACCCATACTGGCAATTCCAATAACTAATTCAGAACAACCACAGTACACGCTATATATGCAGTTACCTCAGCGCCCTCACTTGTGCATACATGATGCGCAGCGCTACACAATTTGCATAGGCTTTGCTATCCCTAATTCAGTGGCACTTTAGTGTATATATATATATAGATAAATTTCATATTGTATAGTTAAAAAGTATTTCAAGCAATACATTTCTCAAAGACCGCTTATTTTGAAAACTTATGGCTTGTATAATGGAAATGTTGTGAATATTTACACTATGCGTATATTTCCATTCTGAAAGTATACTGTCATTAACTGACTAAATATATCCACTTGTTGTGCTTCTAAAACTGACAGATATATAATGAAAAACAATTTTCGTAATAGAAATACTTCAGTACCTAAACGTTAACTATTACATTCAGTACTTAAAGAACATAAGTTGACTTTAAAAAGAGTTTTCTTCAGTGGATGTATATATATGTTAATTTTTTCTTCTCGCATGTATGTCCATAAATTAATTAATGGTTTATTCAGATACTGATAGATATGCTAAAAAATTAACTGATAAATTTTGTTGAAAAAAAAAATTCCATATTTATTCATATACATATTCCCCTACAAAAAATTACCAACATTCATCACCACACCAGGAACGATTACTCGAAATCCATGAAATTTACATTAGAATAATATTCAAAAGAACTTAAAAATAATTTATCATTAACTTAATGAAAACCACCGAGTTTGTAGACAAGTATATAATAGGGTGGTTCGAAATAATCGATTTTTATATTTCGGAATCGCGTTACCTATCAAAAGTTGTAGTTTGGTATCCTCAATTGGAGAAAAAAAAAATTCTAAGTTGACATCTTCAGTTCGCGCATGAGGCTAAAAGTTTGAAAAAAATACACTGCTGGCCACTGTAAATACAACACCCTGCAGGAAACATGCAAATAACATGAAATTTTCAAATTGCATTAGTGGAGGTGAGATATGCAAATAATTAGAATTTCAGCTCAGACCACATCACGCGCGCCTGTGGCGCCACTTCAAAGCGCTATTTAAGGCTTGGAGATTTCGACGATTTCAAGTTCGGCAATTGTGTTTTTCTTGTGGTTTTTTCAAAAAAACGATCAATTATGCCTCGTCGAAAACAGCGATCATCTTTTGATCAAGTATCCGAGTTCGACAGAGGAAGTATAGTGGCCTACCGAGATTGTGTATTATCTTTCAGGGAAATCGGTAGTCGTGTTGGACGAAACCAAACAACTGTAATGCGGATATGTGATCGTTGGATGCAGGAGGGTAAGACGGACCGGCGTGTTCGATCGCATCCACCTCAGCGCACCACTTCACGTGATGACAGGCAAATTGTGCGCATGGCAGTGACGGATCGCTCAGTCACATCACGAACCATAGCACAGCACATGCAGTCTGTAACGCATCATCCAGTGTATGCGCGTACCATTCGACGCAGAGTGGTCTGTCCGCAAGACGTCCATTGCTTTGTCTACCCTTGACGCAGAACCACAGACGTCTCCGCCGCTAATGGTGCGATGACAGAAGGATGTGGACGGCAGAATGGAATGAAATAGTCTTTACTGACGAGTCACGCTTCTGTCTGCAACACCACGATGGTCGCATTCCTGTCTGGAGACACCGTGAAGAGAGGATGCTGAACAGCTGCGTTATGCACCGCCACACTGGTCCTGCATCTGGTATTATGGTATGGGGCGGTATTGGATATTACTCTCGCACACCTCTAGTACGCATTGCCTGTACTTTAAACAGCCAGCGCTACATCTCCGAGGTGTTGGAGCCAGTTGTCCTTCTTTACCTTCAGGACTTGCCCACAGCCATATTTCAACAGGATAATGCGCGAACACATGTGGCACGCATTGTCCAACGGTTCTTCGTCAATCGCCAGATTGAATTGCTTCCCTAGCCGCCTCGCTCTTCAGATCTTTCGTCGATAGAAAACATGTGGTCCATGGTTGTTCTACGATTGACCCAGATTCCATCCCCAGCTGCCACAGCAGATCAACTTTGGCAACGTGTGGAAGCTGCTTGGTCTGCTGTACCCCAAGAACTCATCCAAAGTCTCTTTGAATCAATGCCGAGGCGTGTGGCAGCGGTGATCTCCAACAATGGCGGCTACTCTGGCTACTGATTTTGGCAGGAACTACACTTCACAGAAGTCTATAAATTTAATCATTTGATACTTAGTCAACATGTTATCTACAAAATAAATTTTGTTGTGATATCTCTTGTCTTTCTTGGTGTTGCAATTTGGGTGGCCAGCAGTGTATGTTAAAAATTAAATTTTTCAAAAAATAACAAAATTAGTTTTTTTGTAATCTTGTATAATGCAACAGCCATAAATTGAGCGTAGTTTTAATCTAAAAATAAAATTTTAACTTTTAGATAATACATTCTGTTCGCGCATGAGTCTTACAATTTGAAAAAAATGTCAAAAACTGAGCAACAGTAACTGACCGGGAAGCGCTAAGTTGGCGCCGCGCCGTCGCATTTTTATTCCACCGCCAACTTGATAAATGATGGAGATTTGTCTCTAGTAATAGATAAAAGTAAGATCAGACGAGAAAAACATAAAATTCGATACTCTTTACACTCAAACTCTCCAAATGTAGAGTTACATGGACTGTATTTTGATGGGAGAAAAGATAACACTTATTATCAGGAAAATAATTGTAGCAAAATGTACCGCAGACTAAAGAAAGAAGAGCACATCAGCTTGGTTCAAGAGCCTGGTGGAAAGTATCTGGGACATTTGTCCCCTCCAAGGGCCACTGGAAGTGAAATAGCTAATAACATCTTTTGCTATTTAGAAAACAATAACTTTGATTATGTTAACCCGACAGTAGTCGCGCCTTTTCTTAGAACGCCAGTAGTGGCGTTCGGTCCATTTGCCGCCCGCTACCACTTCGTCGAAAACAGAGTTGAAATTTGCCGGTGTTACTAGATAATCGGAAACGGAGAACATACAGATAAAATTATTGATTGAATTTGGAAAGATACATATTACAGCAATTACTATGCATTTAATTTAAGTATATATTCAGTGGGCATTTATATAAATATTTTTAATATTTTTTTTACAAAATAATTTTAAATAATAAAAAATATTAAATAATATGACTGAATTTATAAAGATAGATTGAATTACTAATTGGTATAAATTTTCAATTATAAATTTGAAATCGTTCTGAAATAAATCATTTTGAAGGACAGAACCGCAGTAAAAGATGCAATTTACATCATTCATTCATTTAATTAAAATAAATATCCGTTGTATGTTTGAAAGCATGCTATTAATATTTCAGTTAATGTTTATGTAATAATATTTCTTAAAACAATAAAAACAGGATGAAAATTTCTCTGAAATTATAAATATGCAGCAAAAATTTATTTTGAATGAATTGCCACTTGTAGATTGAAAAGCATTATTTTGGAAAAATATGTTACAGAATTGAACACCAGCAAAGTTAATTTTGTTATACCCCGGAACCAAACATTCATTGAATTTGTAATAAAAGAATGTTGCTATGCCGTTGATAAATAAATTTGTATTTTCATTTACAGTAAAAATTTTAAAAATAGATAAATTTTAGAAAAATACTTACTCCATTCTTGTAATTATAGTATATACATTAGTTGTATTATCCAAAAAGGAAAATGATTTTTATTTTCATAACTTCTAATCTACAGTAGGAAACTCGCATTGTTTTGCACATTCTACACACAAATTAAACGTATGTTCTTTGCAGATATACAGACTACAATGTTCACAAAATTGTTTTGTTTTTCGATTTTGCTTTCTTGGGCAAAAACTACACCTTTCAGTTTTTGGAGATCGAAGAAATTTTTTGGGGAGTTCACCACAAAATTCTCTGATCTTTCTTTTCAAAGGGTTTGGCAATGTTGTTATTTGTGTTCTTTCATTTATATGCTCCCTTAATAAATCTAAATGAGTTCTTTAAAAAAATTGCGACGAACTACCTTTTTTCCAGTATTTTTTTCCAGTAGTTTTAATGCTTCCTGAACAATTAAAAAACTTTTACGAGACATACTAAAAATAGTAAAATGGTCTTTTAACAAAAGAACAGAAAGAAATACAGACTAAAGTCTACTGATCAAACTACGCTTACTGAGAATCTACGATTCAAAGAATCAAACTTCCCTCCCAAGGAATTCGAGGAATGGGAAGGGGAAATGGGAGCTACGCAACTGCTCGCGCCGCAGTCATTTAGACCGATAAGAAGTTTAGAATGCAATACAATTCTGAGAAAACACAGGAATGACTTTTAATTTTACTACACAACAGGGGTGACAGTCAAAGTCAGCTACGCGGATTTTCTCCATTGTACCTTTAAGGGGAGATGGGTTACAGAAAGATAACTGATTTCGGCGACAAATAGACCGACGCGCGACTACACCCGGGTTAAGCTTGTTGCAATTGGATGTGACGGAACAGCGACTAACACAGGATGGAAAAACGGTGTTATTCGTAGCCTTGAGCTTAAACTTGGTCGTCCTTTACAATGGTTTATATGTTTATTACATTTCAACGAACTTCCGCTCAGACATTTGTTTGAAAGTGTAGATGGTGATACTACAGGACCCACAAGTTTCGCAGGACAAATGTGCAAGAAGTTGACTGACTGTGAAAAACTCCATGTTGCTAAATTTTAAACGATTAATAATGAGGAGATAAATGTGATCAAAACTGACTTAGGCAACGACCAACAGTATTTACTTAATATTTATCGAACAGTCAAGACAGGAGAGTGTGCGCCGGATCTCGCTGTGAAACATCCTGGTCCTCTTAGCAACTCTAGGTGGTTAACTTGTGCAAATAGGATCTTAAGACTATATATTTCTGAAGTAAAACCTTCTGACGAAATTAAACTGCTGGTCAGCTATATTATGAAGATATGCGCTCCAGTATGGTTTGGAATTAAAATGCATCCCTCTGTAAAGTTTGGACCAGTTCGCGTGTTTAAATTAGTACAGAAGACAAGACAGCTTCCTGACAGGGTACGTAAAATAATTGATCCTGTCATTCAGAGGAATGCGTATTTTTGTCATCCCGAAAATCTTTTAATTTCAATGGTACTAGATGAGAGAGTGCACGTAAGACAGCTAGCTTTTCGAAGATAGCTAAAAGCAAGAAAAAAAGAACCAAAAGGGAAATCGGTGCGAACTTTTCAACCACCGACCATCAATTTTGCAGCTTCAAATTACATTGAACTTATTGATTGGTCCAAGTGCAAACTTACACCTCCTCCAATAATGAGCAATGTGTCAACGCAAAGCCTAGAAGAACTTATTAATACTATTGTTCTCCCAGAGTTCTAGCTCATTAAATTTCCTTTCCACACGCAAAGTGTCGAAAGAATTGTAAAGCACGTAACAGAATCTTGTACTAAAGTATGTGGAGAAGAGAACAGGGATGGTTTCATAAGGACAACTTTGCTCTCAAGGTCAAATTTGCCATGATTTGACTATAAATCTCAATTTAAAGCAATTGCCAACACATCTGAGGAATCTTAAAGACACAAAAATAGGTAAAATCTATAAATCATTCTGTAATTAGCTATAACATGCAATGTTATTATATACATATAAATGTGTGTGTAACTATACTTGTACGTAAAATACTGTAATAAAATGTTATATTCAACAAATTTAGAATTTTAACATACTTTTCAAACGTAAATATGCCATGTATGTATTATTGTATATTAGACACGTAAATTTCAAATTTTAGGTGATTTTAGCCCAATTTAAGGCATATGCGCGAACTAAAGATATTATGTAAAAGCTATAAAATATTTTTTAGGTTTAAACTACGCTATATACTGGCAATTTATGGCTGTTGCATTATACAAAATTACAAAAAAACGAATTTTGTTATTTTTTGAAAATTTCAATTTTTAACACATTTTTCAAACTTTCAGCCTCATGCGCGAACTGAAGATGTCAACTTAGATTTTTTTTTTATTTTTCCCCAATTGATGATATCGAACTACAACTTTTGAGAGGTAACGCAATTCCGAAATAAAAAAATCGATTTTTTCAAACCACCTTAGTATATCTGGATAGATGCTGCTAACAAAGAAATAAGCTTCTTAGCTACGTAATTATCTGTTCAGCTAATAACAATCATAATAGTTGTATGTAAAAAAATCATAATTTACCGAACCAAAGTTTGTTACTATCATGGACCTGTTCTAATTTTTTTTTATCAATCATGAGTAAAAATATTTTCTTTATTCTTACATGGGAATGATGTCTGTTCTTCAGATATTCTAGCGTACTTCAAATTTAGACCTACTTACACATGAAAAACAATTTTTAAGTAATATTATTCTAATGTAAAATAATTATTTGAGATTAAAATAAATTTTGAAAGATAAATTTAAGAAAGTTTACTCCTTTTTCAGAAGGAAATGATTGTTTCGAAGCACAGCTCATAAACTTTTATTACAGGTAGTTTGAGAGAATTTATTTTTCAATAAATGTACAGAGTTATATTTGTTTTTGAAATTGAGGTATTTTATCCTAAATCTTCAAATCCGAAATTTCCAAATATGATATTTTACTCAAAATAACATTAAGAGGATTTTGCTAGACAATTTTATCATGTTCAAAATTTTTTTAATACTATCAATAGCTATAAGTAAGCTTATCAATAATATATATTTATTTCATAAATAAAAAAAGACTAGTCAATTAAAATTTTCTAATTTAATTTGCATGATTATTTCTTTCCCTTTAACCCAATCTGAAATAAATCCCACACACAAAAAAACACTTTTATCTAGGTAATGTTTTTTATTACTCTAACTCTTTTCTGCATTAAAATGACTAATTTCACAAAGTTCTCCCTTTCCCTCTCTCACTAAAAAATTATTGATGAGTTAATTACGAAAATACGTGATATATTGCAAATCTCACAATGTTTTGGATAATATACTATTATTCTAATTTGAATAAAATATATGTTACTCATTTATTAATTTGAATCTAGTTTTCTTTAAAAACTCAGACTTCATTTATGACCCTTGGTATGAGCTCTTCAGCTTGGCACAGCTGACAAGAAATTGAGGCATTATCAAATATTCGCGCAGATTCTCAAAAAGTTACACTTTCTTTTGAAAAGTTTCAGCCGGATTGGTACATAAAGGGTAACACTCTTCCTCAAAATTTGCAAAAAGCGGTACTTTTTTCTTCCTCCCTGGCAGCTTCATACCCTGGAGATATATATCTTAGTCCTTAAGCTTTGTTTGGCTTTAGTGTGGTTACTGGAGCTGAACCCAGATATTGCCGTGTTTGTGCATTCAACCTCCTCACCAGATCTTGAATAGCGTTTTGTAGTTAAAGAGGGATGCTAAACCCCCAGATGTTGATCTAAGTTGTGGTGGCATTGGGAGGAAGTTGGGCAACGACCCCTTTTGGAGCCCAATAGAAAGTTAGAATATCTTGGTCCTACCCCCTAGCCGCACAAGAGGCATAGAATAAAGTGATCGAGTGACTAGGAAGCGTTAATTGGAGCACAAATTTGATTTTCTTCACGGTGCTTTCTTATGATAGGAAAATCCCGAGCTAGCCTATTAGGGTTTCAGCGCAGATGTTTACTCAGATAGAATCCCGAAAAGCCTCCTTAAATGCCTTCATGTCTAGGCCGGATATAGACACGTTAAATCCGTTGATCGGAAAGTCCTTCTATTAGGTCAGAAACGGTGGGAGAAGGTACGATCCCTCCCCCTCCAATAATCGCCCCTGGGGGTGCTCGGTCTGGTGGCACCTATTAAATAAAAAATAATAATAAATGTGTATTGTTTTATTCTTTGATTAAGAAGATCTGTAAGCTTATAATCGCTATGCAGCACAATGAACGTTGCATCAAGCCTTCCACAGGGATATATATATATATATATATATATATATATATATATATATATATATCTTGCAATGTTCATTTAATTTTATGATATCAAATGATCGTAGTAAATTATCATATTGTTAAAATAACAGGTTTTCCTTAACAGCAGATTTTAGATTTGACTTTCTTGTTTTTATTTTTATAATTTTAAGTATTTTATGTTAAGCATTAGTATTTTTACCGATTTTAATACTTAAAATCTTAGATAAATCGCTAGAGCGAATATAAACCTATAATAAATTTTAAAAACAAGTTATTATAGAAGTAATATCATGAAGAGAAAAATATCTCCTACGCATTACAGTTAATGGTTTTGGGATTAGTATATAGTTTTCTAAAGCATTATCCTTTAAAAGTATTGCGTATTTTGAAAACTACCTTATCGTTTACTTCAACTGAAAAATATACTTAAGAATCTTTTCTACTAATGAAATGAGAGCTAAGATGATCTTTTAGTTTTCCTGAACTTGAAAATATCACGTGCTAAATTTAAAGATAACCACTGATAAATTGCTGTAACATTATAGTGTTAGATTTCGTGATGGATTATATTTTTAAGTTACATCTTTAAGTCATAAATATGTCCTTAGTCAGGCATCCACTTTTTTATTAATGTAAAGGAAATTCCTAAAGCAAGAAATATTAATGAATATATGTGCGGCAGTAAAATATAAATTACTACAATAACAAATCTTTTATCAATAAGTCATTGAAAATTTTCTCACAAATATTTAAAAAAAACTGAACAACTATTTCCAAATTTTGAACAAATCTTTTATCAATAAGTAAATGAAAATTGCTCAAAAATATAGAAAAACTAAACAACTATGTCCGATCTTTGGTTTAAAAAATATAAAACTAAATATAGTTAATCGATAACAGAAATTTAAAATATCACCAATACCTTCCCTATCTTAAAGTTCTTTTCGTAAAATATTATTCTTTTATAAATATCGAAAATAAATGCATCTAACTACATTACGTTTCAGGGTTTTATGATTGCATTACGTCAGGGGTGTCAAACTCGAGGCCCGGCCAATATATTGGGACACAATAATATATAATAAAATAACCGACGCAGAATTATAATATGATAGGAAGAATTCGCTAAATGTTTTTTAATGATGCTCTTTTTTTTCTATTATTATAGAAAATGCATATATTTATGTTGAATAGACTGTAATTAGGTAAATAAACCTACGTTTCTATTAATATTGATTTTTTTTCAGAGCCCACCTATAGTTAAACCTTGTTTGTTTTGCCAAAGGTAGCCTTTGAGTTTGACACCCCTGAATTACGTGAAACATGGTATTACATTTCATTTGATATTTATTTAGCAAATCATTCTACCTAAATAACTTTCAAGGGCATTCTAATATCTATAAATAGATCCCCATTCTAGACAGATATTTTTAAAATGAAAAGCAATAAAAAAATAAAAATAAACTGCATTCAAAATCTGAAATGCGTTTTCAGATTTTGAAGCGTACATGGTTATGAATAATATGAGGTATGTTCATTATTTTATTTCATTATTTGAGGCACTTTGTTGCGAGATATTCGCCTTTTGTTATTGACTGCAGATTTGCTGGCGACTTTATTATGGGAGCACCATTTAGATGAGTCAACATTGCTCCCTTTAAGGGGACAACACGCTAACGACAAAGCCTTCTTCTGGACTAGAACCCAAGCCTCCAGCGTGGAAGAGCACGACGTTAACCACTATACTATGTGGGCTGCATGTTCATTATTATTATTATTATTATTATTATTATTATTATTATTATTATTATTATTATTATTATTATTATTATTATTATTATTATTATTATTATTATTATTATTATTATTATTATTATTATTATTATTATTATTATTGTTGCTATTTTTTGTAGGCATAGGATTTATTAATTACATGTCAAGTTCGTGGGGACAAAGTAAAATACTAAAACAAGCAATATATTTGATTATATGTGCAGAAGTGAAATACAAATCACTTATTGAAATACAAATCACAAGAAGAAATCATTTATCAATAAGCTATTCCATTCTGCTCCCGAAAGAAAATAAAAACTACGCATATTGCCAAATTTCAGTTTAAAAAAAGGTGAAGTTAAAAATGCTTAATCGATAACAGAAATTATAAATGTCAGCAATATCTTTCTTGTCTTAAAGCTTCTATCTTGGAATATTTTTCTTTCATAAATATCAAAGACAAGAACTACATTACCTTTGCAGAAATTGTGACTATATTATATGAAACATTGACTTAGGTTTTATTGCATCTGAAACTAAGATACAATTAGTAAAATTTATTTAGTAAAGTAATCTACTGAAATGAGTGCCTCGCGGATTCAAAATGATTATCCATAAAAGGCGCAATAGATTCTAGAAGATGTAATACATCTTTGAAAAATTTTAAATACTTTTTTTGCATTTCAAAGCAATAAAAGATTAAATATCGACTTAATTCAAGGTCTGAAATATGTATTATCTATATAAAACAGTTCCGTAACTGACTGACTGACTGACTGACTGACTGCAAGATAACGCACAGACCAAACCGCTGGATCTAAAGGGCTGTAATTTTGCATGGGGAGTCTTCTTATAGTGTAGGGGTGCACTAAGAAATATTTTTGAAAAAATCGTAGATATTTTAAAATTAAATTGAGCTGTTTTTGGGACAATCTTTAAAGTTTGCAATTAAAGCAATAATTTGAGAGGTATAAAATTTATATCATGGGAATGACCGTAAAATTTCCTTTAAAATGAAATCTTTTTCGAATCCTTACCTCCATTTTCTGATTGTTGGTAAATTTTTAAATATTAATTTTTAGAATTTAATTTTTTAAATGCTGATCACGTGGCTTCTTTTCTTTTAATTTTACGTCACGTGCATAACAACGAAATACACAAAAAAAGTTTCTTGCTAATGCGGCAGACGATTGGACATTATCCAAAAAAATATTAACATACAGTAATAGAAATGTTCCTCAAACTGTACTATATTAACTGTACTATATTATTTAGTATATTCTATTAGCTTTAACTAGAATATTTTCTTCTAAATTATTTTGTCTATAAAAATATCCGTTACAATTTTTTTATAAATATATTTTTTCGTTTTTTTACATCAATTGTATACAGTGATAGTTGTATTTATTATAAATATATTTATACATATTTTTGGCATTAATTGCATACATTGTATTTAATTTGAATGTACTCCGTAGCGAAGTACGGGTTTTCAGCTAGTATTTTATAAACGTGCATGGTGATGAATACTATGAAACATGTTTTTTTATTGTTTCCACGTATATGTTTTATTAATTAGAAGTCGAGATCAAGGTCGCAACCCAGTTTCATTACGAGATGCATGTCTTCTCTGATAAGCAATTCTGACCCCGAGAGGAAACTCTTCCTTTTTTAACCGCATCTACTTTTTGACTCGGGCATCAATATAAAATGTAGGCGGCTTATTTATTTTTATCCCAACCTCTCTCAATTTTTCAACATTAACCCTATTCCCCTGTCAAGTATCCTTACTCTCCCCTTTTGACGCACGTCACCTGTTCGAAAACATTTCACTGGCTTATTCAGGGCAAGAGAGGAGCAGTAGCAGTGCACATAACTTATAGTTATTTGCTTGTAGATTTTTACGCTAAAGCGGCAACACTGCAGCAAAGAATATTTATCACGTTCATCATTCTGTGAAAGAAGATAATCCAAACTGCACTTCTAGATGAAATACGCAAAAACAGATTTGTATATACCTGTTTAAATTTACGTAAATTAATGTATATAAAAATATTTTAAAAATGACTATACGAAATATATAAAATAAAATCTAGCCACCTCATGTCAGTAGCTCTTTGACTTCTAATAGATGTATACAAGAATATTTGATAGATGACTCGTCGTTTGACTCGGTTCAAAATTGCAGGCCCGGTCCGTTACCCAAGCGGCACTCCGACCCTCGTAGTGCTAACTAAAAACTGGAGCCTCATAACTCAGCACAATAGCCTATAATGACCTTGATCTGATGTTGCTGTAGGTCAAGGGGCATAAGCAACAACAACAGATTTGATAGGTAATCATTTCTGTTGTTGTTGAAATAAGGCTGCTGTGTACTAACCCTATGGGATACGCTTACATCAAAGTTAACCTATGACAGATATTTTTCTATTATTTACAACTACATAAATATTGATAACTAAATAAAAATGGTTTGTGAGCGTTTAAACCACACTATACTAGCCTTTTTACCCCGGATAATTCAATTTAAAAATATTATTTACATTTAAAAAAACGAAAAATTCCCCAAGGGGTAAAATTTCTTTGTCTATCACAGAGTACAATTTTTTAAAAAAATCTTTAAATCTAAGTCGGTAATCCCTGGACTCATTTTCTCCGTGGTTTAATATTGAGTTGAGCAAATCTAATACAGTTAGTACACAGCAGGCTTAAGTTGGAAGAAAGAGGCTCATATTCATACTCATTTTAACTATGCAAAGGAGAATCTAGCCCTTTTATTGGAGTAGCCCCCGGCAACAGGCGAAAGGGTAAAACTATTCGACGTGCTCCAATTTGTTGAGCAAACGGTAAACTTTAAGAAACGATTGGTCTTTTGTAATATGGATTTTTTAAAGAGACATCTTCATGAAAAGCAATCAACACTAATTTCAGAGTGGCGGGGCCGTTATTAATTTGCAGAATATTTGGTGCACATTGATATGGAGTCAAACCAGGATTTCTTGCATCACAGTGACTTTTTGTGTGTTGAACTAATCCGATGTTGGTATCTGGTTTTAATTCCTCTCACTTTCCTTGCATTATTTGAGAAGTTCAAGATAGTTGAAGTCTTTACATTTTTTTTACTTCCTTAGTTGGCAATACATATTTACTATGATGAAAAGCAATACCTCCACAAATTAAATTATTCTTAATGCATGTTGTAGGTCTCATGACTAGTTCAATGAACTGTAGATCTTATAGAGTGGTATTTGTGGTATAAGCGTGCAATATAAGTTGCACACTTATATCACAAATACCACTGCATGCGATATAATTAAGATACTATTTCTGTGGGTTTTTACCTATATATTCCTATTTGTTTATATTTTAAGCCTAATTCTTAGCAAAACATGTGCATGCAAAATTCCCGTACAAAAGTTACATTTTCTTATGTGTTATAATTTAAGATATGAAGTCAGATATATTTTATTTTAAGTAAATTACTATTTTTCCCTTAAATCTTTCAAATATTCTTTGATACGAATATATAAAATTAACTTTTAGAAAATAATGGAATGTAATTTTAATAAATTATAATAAATAGGGATATATAGATATTTAGATAGCATGAAAGGCATAGATTTTACATTAAATTTTATGATATTTTTTAATATTCTTATCAAATAATACTTTCAAATATTATAAATCATTATAAATTATTCTAGGTTTAAAATATTATAAGTTATTATCATTAGTTATTTGATGTATCCAAAAAAGTCCAAATGCTTCCAGTCCATATAGGTATTTTGTTTAACCGGGTTGGATAATCCCATTTGCTTGTTATGTATATTAAGAGATATCTAAGGCATTGCACCTTTATTGGTCTAAAACGATGTTATCCTGATGAGAAAAATTCAAGAACAATTATACATCTATATAATAACAGCTGAAGGTAAGCAAATGCATGTTCGTGAGCAGACACAAGGACGGGCTAATCTCCTCGCGAACCCAGCATAGCAGGATATCGCGACAGGTACCGATGGACGCAGACGGACGAGACGCGTGCCCTGATGCTACCCTCAACTTTCAAAACGTTAAACATTTTTAAAAAAAAATTAAAACCGCCGAACTCAAAAGAGGCGGACAGCAGAAAGAGCTGACATTCCGGGTGTGCCAGCTCCTTTCCGTTTCGCAAATTTCCTCTATTTGCATGCATGCAAAATTAAACTTTTACGTCCACCATCTATATGATAACAGCTGAAGGTAAACAAATGTTAGTGTGTCAGTCAGCAGACACGGGGAAGGGCTAATCTCGCGAACCGAGCATAGCAGGATATCGCGACTGGTACCGATGGATGCAGACGACGAGACGCGTGCACTGATGCTATCCTCAACTTTCAAAACGTTAAACTGTTTTAATTATAAAATTAAAAATGCCGAACTCAAAAGATGCGGACAGCAGAAACAGATTACTTTCCGGGTAGGCCAGCTCCTTTCCGTTTCGCAAATTTCCACTATTTTCATGCATGCAAAATTGAACTTTTTCGCCCACCAATCGCCAATTTTTTTATTCCCATGTGTTTTACAACTCTTCATCTTTAAGAATATACACATTTTTATACAGTTAAAAATGTTTTTCATTTCAAACGAAGCTTTTTCCCCAAAGCAGTTTTCCGAATTTCACGAAATCGACAATTTTGATGGACAAATATTTCGGTTTTCTGCACCTATTAATGTCAATTTTACGATTTATCGGCATTTGCTAGATGTTCAGCTTCTAAAATATACCAAATACAATTAATAAAATAAATGTTATCATTCTAAAAAAGCGTACTTAGATTAACTCTCTTTTGAAATTTTCCTCACTGCCATAGTATCTTAATGTAACTGAATGGGGAGTTCGTAATTTTTTGACTTATTATTTTACTCACTAATAATTCCGGCAAATTCGTGAAATTTGTTTCTAATTAATGAGCAACTGATGAGGATTCTTCCGACACCAATTTTGAATTCCTGAGAACTGTCTTTCTATTTTCTTAAGCACTTTTTCGCCCATGAGATTCTGTATTTACAGTCGGCCATGTTGCCAAAATGAAAAAGTATTAGTTGAGAACGAGTCATTTAATAATAAGGCGAAACGTCGCAACGTCACTGGCTACGTCAGTTTTCATCTGCTATAGATGACGTCATTATCAGGTGGCAGAAAACAGAAGCAGTTCCTATGCGTTTGCATGTGCTTTCGGACGATGCCTTCATTTTGAGTTAAATAATTTAAGTTTATTTATAAAATTCCTCATATTAGTTGTATGTAACAGGTATTTTAACACCCTTTTTTTAATATTTCGCAAGGTTTAAGAGAATATAATCATTCTTTCGTTAAGAATGATTATTATTATGTTGAGATATGCATAGATATCAGGATAAGTAACTTCAGGCCAACGTCTTGTATCGTAACTCAAGTCTTCCTCTGTCAATAAATACGAGTCACATACTGAATAAACCTTTCCGGGCTGTACCTGGATGTTTAATTTCGTGATATACCTTTGTTTATATACCGTATCTAAAGATTTTGCACAATCTGAGAGCATTTTATTCAACAAGCTGTAAGAATGCTCATTGAACGCCATGTTAAATTATGAAATTTAACATGACGTTCCTCCTCGCCATGTCCACTCCTCGCCAAACAAGAAGTAAAATCTGCAAGAGTTGAGATGTGCGACATGCTGCGAGACATTGCCCTATTGAAATCCAGAAATAATTTCAGTTTCAGGAAAGGAGAAGTTAAAACCCTTAGAATTTTTTTTCTAATAAGGCGAAACGTCGCAACGTCACTGTCTACGTCAGTTTTCGTCTACTGTAGATCACGTGATTATCGGGTGGCAGAAAACAAAAGCCGTTCATATGCGTTTGCATGTGTTTTTGGACGATACCTTTATTTGATTTAAATAATTTAAGTTATATTAAGTTAATTTATAAAATTCCTCATATTAGTTGTATGTAACAGGTATTTTAACACTTTTTTTAATATTTCACAAGGTTTAAGAGAATATAATCATTCTTTCGTTGAGAATGATTATTATTATGTTCAGATATGTATAGATATCAGGATAAGTTACTTCAGGCCATGTTATCAATCTAAAAACACGTACTTACCAAACGCACTTTTGAAATTTCCCGCGCTGATCGCCATAGTATGTTAATGTAACTGAATGGGGAGTTCGTAATTTTTCGACTTAATTTTTTACTCACTAATAATTCCAGCAAGTGCGTGAAATTTGTTTCTAATTAATGAGCAACTGACGAGGATTCTTCCGCCACCAATTTTAAATTCCTGAGAACTGTCTTTCTATTTTTTTAAGCACATTTTCGTCTATGAGATTTTCTATTTACATTCGGCTTTGTTACCAAAATGAAAAATTATTAGTTGAGAAAGAATCATTTACAAATTAAAATCCAGAAATAATTTTAAAGCACCAGAAATAATTTTAGTTTCAGGAAAGGAGAAGTTAAAACTTTTAAAATTTTTTTCGAATTGAATGAGCTTCTTTTTTTGTTTAAAAAGCAACATTTGAAAATGGAAATTTGAAAGAATTATTTCAAACGCCAAAAACCAAAATTTGAAAAAGGGAATTTTAAATCATTATTTCGTTTTTTAAAAATTCTAATGTATTTTTAAAACCAATTAATCAGTTTTTAATCTTTAAGAAATAAAACCTTTTCATTTTAAATCGAAAATGCAACACATCGGGTTGCCACTCAGCTAGTCTATATAATAACAGCTGCAGGTAAACAAATGTTAGTTTGTGAGTCAGCAGACACGGGGACGGGCTAATCTCGCAAACAGAGCATAGCAGGATATTGCGATTGGCACCGATGAACGCGGACGGACGAGACGCGTGCACTGGTGTCATCCTAAGCATTCAAAACTTTAAACTTTTTTAATTATAAAATTAAAAACGCTGAACTCAAAAGAAGCGGACAGCAGAAACAGATGACATTCCGGGTCGGCCAGCTCCTTTCCGTTTCGCAAATTTCCACTATTTTCATGCATGCAAAATTAAACTTCTTTTGCCCACCAATCGACAGTTGTTTTAATTTCCATGTATTTTACAACTCTTCATCTTTAAGGATATGCACATTTTTATAAAGTTAAAAATGTTTTTCATTGCAAACGAAGCTTTTTCCTCAAAGCAGTTTTCCGAATTTCCCGAAATCGTCAATTTTGATGGACAAATATTTCGGTTTTATGCACCTATTAATCTCAAATTTACGATTTATTGGCATTTGCTAGATGTTCAGCTTCTAAAATATAGCAAATATATTTAATAAAAAAAATGTTTGTCATTCTAAAAACGCGTACTTACCAAACTCACTTTTGAAATTTCCCGCGCTGATCGCCATAATATCTTAATTTAACTGAATGGGGACTTCGTAGTTTTTCGACTTATTATTTTACTCCCTAATAATTACATCAAGTTCGTGAAATTTGTTTCTAATTAATGAGGAACTGATGAGGATTCTTCCGCCACCAATTTTGAATTCCTGAGAACTGTCTTTATATTTTTTAAGCACTTTTTCGTCCATGAGATTTTCTAATTACATTGGCCATGTTGCCAAAATGAAAATTTTTTAGTTGAGAACGAGTCATTTAATAATTGAAATCCAGAAATAATTTTAAAGCACCAGAAATAATTTTAGTTTCAAGAAAGGTAAAATTGAAACCTTTAGAATTTTTTTCTAAATGAATGAGCTTCTTTTGTTGTTTAAAAATCAAAATTTGAAAATGGAAATTTGAAAGAATTATTTCAAAAGCCAAAAACCAAAATTTTAAAATGGGAATTTTAAATCATTATTTCGTTTTTTAAAATTCTAATGTATTTTTAAAAGCGATTAAACAGTCTTCAATCTTTAAGAAATAAAACCATTTTATTTTAAATCGAAAATGCAAAACATCGGGTTGCCACTCAGCAAGTCTATATAATGACATCTGAAGGTAAACAAATGTTAGTTTCTGAGTCAGCAGACACGGGGACGGGCTAATCTTGCGAACCGAGTATAGCAGGATATCGCGACTGGTACCGATGGACGCGGACGGACGAGACGCGTGCACTGGTGCCATTATCAACATTTAAAACTTTAAACTTTTTTAATTATAAAATTAAAACCGCCGAACACAAAAGAATTGAACAGCAGAAACAGATGACATTCCGGGTGGGCAAGCTTTTTTCCGTTTTGCAAATTTCCACTATTTTCATGCATACAAAATTAACCTTTTTCGCCCACCAATCGACAAATTTTTTATTCCCATGTGTTTTACAACTCTTCATCTTTAAGGATATACACATTTTTATAAAGTTAAAAATGTTTTTCATTGCAAACGAAGCTTTTTCCCCAAATAAGTTTTTCGAATTTCCCGAAATCGACAATTTTGATGGACAAATATTTCAGTTTTCTGAACCTATTAATGCCAATTTTGCGATTTATTGGCATTTGCTAGATGTTCAGCTTCCAAAATATGCCAAATAAATTTAATAAAAAAAAGTTATCATTGCAAAAAAGCGTACTTACCAAAGTCACTTTTGAAATTTCCCGCGCTGATCGCCATAGTATCTTAATGTAACTGAATTGGGGAGTTCGTTATTTTTCGACTTATTATTTTTCTCACTAATAATTCCAGCAAGTTCGTGAAATTTGTTTCTAATCAATGAGCAACTGATGAGGCTTCTTCCGCCACCAATTTTGAATTCATGAGAACTGTCTTTCTATTTTTTTAAGCACTTTTTCTTCTGTGAGATTTAATATTTACATTCGGCCATGTTGCCAAAATGAAAAATTAGTAGTTGAGAACGAGTCATTTAATAATTGAAATACAGAAATAATTTTAAAGCACCAGAAATATTTTTAGTTTCAGGAAAAGAGAAGTTAAAACCTTTAGAATTGTTTTCTAATTCAATGAGCTTCTATTTTTGTTTAAAAAGCAAAATTTGAAAATGGAAATTTGAAAGAATTATTTCCAAAGCCAAAAACCAAAATTTTAAAAAGGAAATTTTAAATCATTTTTTCGTTTTTTAAAAATTCTGATGTATTTTTAAAAGTGATTAAACAGTTTTCAATCTTTAAGAATTTAAACCATTTCATTTTAAATCGAACAACACATCTTGTTGCCACTCAGCTAGTCTATATAATAACAGCTGAAGATAAACAAATGTTAGTGAACAGAGACGGGGACGGGCTAATCTCGCGAACCGAGCATAGCAGGATATCGGAACTGGTACCGATGAACGAGGACGGACGAGACGCGTGCACTGATGCTATCCTCAACTTTTAAAACTTTAAACTTTTTTGATTATTCAATTAAAACAGCCGAACTCAAAAGAAGCGGACAGCAGAAACATTTGACATTCCGAGTGGGCCAGCTCCTTTCCATTTAAAAAATTTCCTCTATTTTCATGCATGCAAAATTAAACTTTTCCGTCCACCATCTTTAAGAAATAAAACCATTTCATTTTAAATCGGAAAAGCAACACATCGGGTTGCCACACAGCTAGTTATATATAATTGTATAAACAGCAGAAACTTCAAAATCGAGGACGACAAATTCTTTAGTACGTTGAAAGTAAATCAGCCGTCTCTGTTAAAGAAACCATTGCAAATGACTCACCTGTAAGCTCAGGAAGTAAAACTTATGCCGTAATAGATTTTTGAGAATACATTTAAACTTCCATTTCATAATCAATATTCAACTATTAAGAAATGGAATACTTATTATCTCAGCCCTATTATTATATGAAATATTGAAAGGATGGATCTTTTCACGGAAAATCTACGAAGGAAGATCATTGGTAACAACGAACTACTGCAAAGATCGTGCATTGCAATGCACTCTCTTTGAACCTTTTGATATATATTATAAACTGTTGGGACTTATAAGATACTTCAAGGATTACACATATTTTTGATACAAGAATATCTGATTTCAAATTTTGAGGATACGTGTCAACCGGCTTCGTACTATGTTTCCTAATATTTAGAGCAACTACTGAATATCAGACTTACTGTATTTCACGGTGTATAGTACATACTTTTTTTCTCTCGAAATACACCTAAAATATGGGACGCATATGATGTGACGGTAATCAAAATTGAAGGCCTTATTTGAATAGTGGACCAACTCCATTTTTGTTCATTTTAAGATACAGGGCCTTAAAGTCTCGTGACTGCTGATAAATGACTGCTGAAGTCTGATTTGTAATGCCCTCTGTTGGCAACAAAAATAAGCTGGAGGTGTACCAGTTTTAAGATAAGATAGAAATGTATGAACATGAAAGTGAGGCTATCTCCATTATTTTTTCAAGGGGAGTTGGCCCACTATTCAAATAAGACCTTCAATTATAAGTCGAAATTTCAGTCTGCCTAAAACTTCTGGTTTATATTAATATACATATATAAGTGTTCTATTCCATTTTGTTATTTTTCGAAAAAGTGGTTTCGAATAAAAATCATTTCCATATTTTTTTTTTCTGTTCTATAAAAAAAGTTGCTTGGTACATAATTTGTTTCGTTGCTGAAAGACAGATCATTCCAGTAAAATAGAGTTCAAATCCCCAGATTAGAATACTCCCTAACTCCATTTTTATGGACATAAAAACTTTAAAATTAATGCAGAAAATAATTATAGAAATTCATGTAAAAAAGTTGAATTTTTTCTTTAAAAATTTGTATAAAAAAGGGTTGTCATGTATGCTGGCAAACAGGGTAATTAACCAAGTTCGTATCTTTAGATCTATACTAGTTGCGAACAAATGAAATGAAATCGTGTGTTAATGGCAGTTAAAATATGGATGAAATGAAAGTATTGATCATTATAGACATGGGTAAGTAGTTCTAACAAATATATTAATGATAATATCGACAAAACATACAGTTATTACAAACATTTGAAAATCATAAAAATTAGATATTATTGAAGTTTTAAAAAGTTTTCACCATTGTATATATTGTTACAAAATTATGCACGGTATAAGATAACATTAATAAAAAAGATTAATGCAGAAATCTATGTAAAAAATAAAAACTTAAGTAAATATTTTTTATAAAACAGGAGAGTATAATTATTTCATTAACATAAATATACTTATGTATGCATGAGTTCATACATTTCGTCTTTAAATTATTTATGCATCCATCGAAAAATGTAATTTTGGAAATTTTCTTCTTAAACAAGGCAGAATAGGAACTTTTACATACCAGTACACTGTCTAAGGTAGTAACATGTTAACTATCATTCAAGTTCTTAGGTTTCGGTTAAATCAACATCTGTGATAAAATATAACGTCTCTTACTTAAAAATGCACAATTTTAGCCTTAACATCCCGTTTTTGAATCGAAAATATCTTCAAAAGGGAAATGTAACCTTCGAATCATTGCAGGTCAGTAACAGAGATCTCAGAACGACCTGTATGGTCAACGGAAACAGTTCTTTAAAATCCATTCGAGTATACTTTAAACTCATCATTTGATAAAGAAAACAGTATTTTCTTAATTGTTTCATACTTTTCTATTCAGAATAGGGAGGTTTTTCAGAAAAAATAGTAATCTGAAAAACAAAATCTAGCATTTTTTATTAACCCATTAATGCCGATTGGTACGAAAACGTACCAGCTTAAGAATATTTTTTTCTCTGCACTAAATGTGTCTAGTTGTCCAATATTGCTGATGTGCTTCAAGAATAGTTCACTGATGGCGGGAAAAATAGATTTTCCACCATTTGCTCTCAAGTTCTTGTTGTTATTTTACGTTATGCTCAGGTGAAAGCGTCGTGAAACAAGATCCCTCTGACATCACATAGAAAATAGTAAGTTTAGAGTTTTGGATTTATCTCAAAATTATATATTGACTATTAATCACTGTTTTAAAAGTGTATTTTATAAATTCATGCCACTCGAAAGTCATGTTTTGCTTTGTATTATAAAATATAAAAACTTACATATCGTTGGTACGAAACCGTACCAACCGGCAAATGTATAGTCAAGTTTGAATTAAAATCGGAAATCTTTCACGTTTGAATTAAAATCGAAAATCTTTCAGGTATGAATTAGAATTTTTTTAAATAATATTTTGAATTTTAAATCATTGTTATAAAAGTGTATTTTATAAATTGTTGCCCCTTGAAAGTCATGCTTTTATGCTGTTGGTATAAAATTTTGAGTGTAGATGAGTCTATAATTCCATATTTCGGGCACCACGGACTAAAACAATTCCTAAGTGGTAAGCCAATACGTTTTGGCTTCAAACTTTGGACTATGTGTTCTTCTAATGGTCTTTTATTGCATGATGAACCTTATTCTAGAGCATCTACAAAATTATCAAAATCTGATTTAGGCCAAGGTGCCGATGTTGTTCTTGGATTACTAGAAAAATGCGAGATCCCACCTGGGACACATGATGTCATGGACAACTTATTTACTAGCATTCCCTTGCTGAAAGAGCTATCGAAAAGAGGCATAGCAGGAGCCGGGACATTGAGAGAAAACAGGCTGAAAATGCTCCTTTATCATCCAAAGAAATCTTGAAAAAGTCGGCAAGGGGGACATATGAATACATATGTCATGAAGATATCAGTATCGTCAAATGGAATGACAATAAAGTTGTTACTCTTGCAAGTAACAAAGTTTCTACAAAATCTATTGCATCTGCTACTCGATGGAGGGCCGCAGAAAAAAAGAAAATGAATGTTTCCATGCCACAACAGCTAAAAATTTATAATAATCATATGAGTGGTGTCGACCTTGTTGATCAAGCTGTGGCAAATTATCGCGTAAGAATTAGTTCTAAAAAGTGGTGGTGACCATTATTTTCGTTTGTATTTGTGCCAGTTTTATAAATGGATGGAAATTGTATAAAATGAAAAATGATATTGATGAAATCCCACTTCTTGAGTTAGTACGACAATGCGCACAGGAACTGTTAGGCACTTATGGAACATTGCCTAGAGGGCCAGGTAAGCCAATTTAATTTAGGTATAAAGCGCCCTCACAAATAAGATTTGACAAGAATAGTCACTGGTGAATCAGATCAAATCAAGGACATGTCCGTTGCAAGAACTGTTCCGGGAGAAGCAGCTACAAGTGCGAAAAGTGTAATGTGCCACTGCATCCTCAGCGCCATAAAAACTATCATGTTTGCACTCAATAGACATTTATTGCTTTATTCTGTCAGAAAATCATCTAACGTGCTTTTCATTTAATTGTGGTATTCCCGATTTTGTTATTATTTTCATTAATAAATAAATTTAATATTAGCTTTTATTCTCGATGTGTACTACACACGAACGCCGATTGGTACGAAAACGTACCAGTAAAAAAAACATAGTTAAAGTGCAACTAAAAATATAATTTTAGTATAATACACATTAATAGACATAAAACATACAAATATGAGAGAAGTAGCAAAAATGGTTAAAGAAAACGAAGTCGGCATTAATGGGTTAAAAAAAATTTTTTCTTTAGTAATGGTTGATAAGTTTTTCTAATCCGCTTACAATAATAGAAGTAAAGAGAATTTATGTTCTATGGATTTTAAAGGAGAAGGCTTTTAAAGGAAAAAGGTCCACTATACCTGGATAATAGTACCAAATGTAGATTTTTATAGCATAAGAAAATTTTCAGATTTTGGAATAACTTTATGCAGGAAAAGTAAATTATTATTTTGCATCTGCCCCTCACATAAATTTTTATTCATTCATTGAAATAATATATTTTTTTATGTTTTCATTAACATAAATATACTTGTCTATGCAAGTATGTGTGCATAAAATATGTATATCTATAATAATAATCATATCTTACTAGAATTCAATTGTATATATATATATATATATATATATATATATATATATATATATATATATATATAAATATATATATATATATATATATATATATATTCATATATATATACAGGGAGTCCATAACTAAAGTCCCACTTTCAAATGGCTGCAAAAAAAAGAACCACTGGTCAGAATAACTTCAAATTTGAACTGAATATACTGGAAGAAAGGGGAAACGATTTTGCATAATAAAAAAATTCCAAAATGTATCAATAGATGGCGCTGTAACATTTTGGAACTCTTTTTTTACTATGCCAAATCGTTTCCCCCTTCTTCCAGTATATTCAGTTTAAATTTGAAGTCATTCTGACCAGTTTGAAGTCATTCTGACACAATTAAAATATCCGCTGCACACATGGAATCTATCGCAGCTGACCGACACACACCCCTTTAACGTATAGCAGGTGAGGGTAAGCTGGAACGAAAGGAACACAAATACCAGCAAATCGAAAAGTTCCAGCAAATCGAAAAGTATAAAAATGACATCACCATTAGAAGATCCAATAAAAGAAGAGTTCTCTGGACAGAACGAAAGAGTCCAAAATTAGACGGGAGAGAGAAAGACAGATAGTTAGCGATCTGCTCAGCTGTGAGAGATTCCGACCATCCAGGCTTGGATATATATATATATATATATATCAGTATTAAATAGCATCTAATAGTATTGAGGTTAAAGATTTATTTAAATATTATCATAATTTTTCCAAGTGCTTAGATAATTTCTGTCTGTCATTACAAATAATTTAAATTAAATAAACAGAATGAGAATTTCAACAATTGTGACCAAATGGTATTAGTATAACTTAATTTATATTAATGACTTTCTATTATGTTGTATATATGTATTTTTACAGCTTATAAAGTATTTTCCTCCATTAGCAATCTCTAAAGAATGTTTCTACAGAGACCACATAAATACAGAAAATTTAGCCCATGCTTAAGTAATTTTCCGAAGATTTGCATTTCCTAATGCTTACAAAGGGATATAAAACTATAATGGCAATCCTAAACTTATGTTGACCTTGGAAATCCGAAGGAATTTATTTGTCGAAATCTTGAGCCTTCAAAAACTTCAATTTTACCATATTGCTAATAATTTTTAAAAATCCGATCTCATTAGTGAATGAGTTACATTTATATTTAGATAATCCATAAAACATCTTTTTCTGCTCCAAAAATTTGAACTTCTGATCGCCAAATCTGATTCCATTTTTTATTTTAACCTTACAAAGAAATATAACCCTGCATATTCTAGAAATTACTGTACATTGACATCACTTACCTCCTCTTACGGACGTATTGCTTTGGAAAAAATATACATACTTTGAGTGTGCAACATTCTTCTGAAATTTTAAAACTACTTAGTATAGGGCTCTAATTTCCTTGACAGTTACATATGCGGTAATGCTTTTACCGACCACTTATTACGTATCACTTAGATGTATAGCAAAATGATAATTCCTCAAGACATGAAGTAGTTTTTCGCTTTCTGTTTTATGTATAAAACTGCCATTACATATATTTTACCGATTTTTTTTGTAATATAACTAGATTCTCCACAAGTAATGTCAAATGGAAGTTAGCTCGCGAGCAGTCGAAATGGTAATTGTGTCTGCCGAGTATATTCGAAGAGCCCTGAGAAACAAGGAGGCTTGTTAGTGAATATTACGCCATGTCTTAAGTGTGTAATTATCTCTAAATTTGTTTGAAAATCTGAAGTTTCCAACTTGAAAACTAGCTACAACTGCATCTCTTTTATAATAAAAGGTTTAAAGTAGATGTGATGACATATGATAGTATGATACTTAAGATAGTTAAACAAGATGTCTAAAGGAAACGAAAAAAATTCAAGAGACACTCAATTAGTGTATTCAAATGATGAAAAGAGTTTGCAAAAAAATATTACGAGATATATGAATTATATAAATATTAAAAGAGAATACACAGTTCAATATTATTGACCCATGGACGGGCGTATTTCTTATTATTTAGATATGGTTCGACTTCGTGTTTTGTGCACTCTCACTAATATGTTCAAGAATATTCAATTTCTTATTTTATGTATATTTTCTTATTCACTATTTTGTGTTTCAGAATATTTTCTAAAAAAATAAAGATTAATTCTTATTTATAGAAGGAAAATATTATGTTTGTGGTAAAATTTTTATCGTTATCTTCTGAATTTTTTATAATTTAATTTTACCTTCTTTCTTTTACAAAAATAAGGAATGTGCAAAAAAAAACATTAAGTAGCATAATTCTTTCTATTTCAGAATAACATTTTGCACAGAAATTACATTTTTTCATTCGTCATATTTTAAAAAAATTAATTTTGGTTTTATGATGCAAATACTGAATGAATAAAAGATTATTTTAAATAAAATATTACAATAATTTTAAAGAAACTTTATTAGAATGCATATTCTTATATTACATTTCTTGTTTGCAGAAATATAAAATTATCATCACATCTACTATTTCATTACCAAACATCAAAACAACATATATTTGGATCTCTTCAATTCGGTCTTTAAAAAAAAAGTTGAATACTGCAATTTTGAAAATTTAATAACCGTGAAATATTGTTATTTGTTCATAAGCTTCATTTCAGATATTGTTTTGTAAATTGTATTGAAACTAATAAACATTGTGTTGAATAACTTGCATTTTATTTGTTATTTTTAGAACTTTTCCTTAATAGCAACTATAAATTAGAAAATATTCAAACTTTTAATAGTTCACAACTCTGAATACTTTAATTATAATAGTTTTACTTACCATATTCGAACAGTTTATATTGTTAAGAAAATACGCAAGAAAGCGAAAAGGTTTGACTTATCATATTCAGTTACTTTGGAATGTTAAAATTTCAACAATAATTTATCTAAAAGTAGCAGTAAATGTTTATAGACATTTATTGCATTGTTTTTCTTGCATATCTATTTTATATCACTGTATCTCTGAATTACATTTTCTAAAATATATTACTAGAATTTAGTATAGCACTTAAGTGACAATTATAGGTACTTTTCAATCTTATCTTGAAATACTGCATTCTATCTTATCATTTTCAATTTTGTCACTCCCTATGAGTGCTCCCTATGAGGGGAACGACATGGAAACGACTAAACCTTGATCTCCATTTGAAACCAACCTTACTGCGTGGCAGGTCAGATCGCTAACCACTGTACCAAATTGGCGGGGCACCTTTTATATTAATATTGGATATTTTAACTGTAAATAAAAGAACAAAATCAATATGCATTTAAAATATACCTAAATATATTTTATGGACCGTATTTAAACCGGTAAAATACTTTGAAAAATATTCTCTCCTTTTCAGTGTTTCCCTTTAAATTTTTTTTGCAACTTCAAGTCTAAATTGTATTAGAATATCCTTTTTCACCGGTACTTCTTTGTGGTGTTTCTGTGACCCAGTTTCAAATGTATTTTCCGTTTTGGAAATGTAGAATTTACTGAGTTACAATAAAATACCGATTTTATTTAGACGTGTAATCTTTTTACCATTCGTTTCAATTTAATTTTTAAATTTAAAAAAATACAAAGAGTCTAAAAAAGTCATCATAATGACTCGTAAAAAATAAAAAGTTAAAGGTTTAGGCGAAAAAAATTGAAATCCCAGAAAATCTGTATTGTTACTTATCTAAGCCCTAATTAAAATCAAAACAAGAAATCGGTGCACTGAGCCATATCTGGTTTATCAGTGTGTTCCGGATTTTCACAAGCCCCCTTCCCTCCCTATGCATTAATTAGCTCAAATAAAAGAACTTCTTTAGTATGATTACCATAAAAAGGAGAATCAATTATTTGTTGGACATTTTCCCTAGTTGTTACGTGTTAATTCAAGGATCACGGATAAGGTAGTTTTACGAAATAATTTTATGAGTAGTTTATATGAAATTTATGTCTTGATTTTTGTAATAACATATTAATCTAGAAAAACGAATACTATGTGTGAATTTTTGTTTAACATCCTTGGTATACTGTTTAAACATAACGTCTTAATTTATAGATTCAGTTGCATTGAAATCGGTGCATTGATGCACCACGCATTCATACACTTAGTATTTTTAATAGTTTTATAGGACTCCGCAATATGGTCAAAATTACCAGATAATTGAGATTTCACGTGAGAGGATCTTCTCATGAAACTGTTGTCATATTAATTGAGTAGAGCAGCAGTTTAATGCTTCTGGTGGTACGAGGGTTAGGTCAAACGTATATGTTTGCACCCGGCTTTATTTCACTTGAGGTCGATAAAAAATTGAAAAAACTATACACAATACGCATATATGATTTTAAAATAGTGGTTATATATTATTTATAAAAAAAATACCAGTCTTATATCAAGGATTTTTGGATGAAGAAGATTAATTGATCTATGTTTCATATAGATATATTTTAACACAAGTAATTGTTTTATAGCTATGATTTTAATGGGTAAATAATGTTTGCAGCTTAAACTGACATTTCCTGGGAATATTCTTATATCTGTCGAGTTTTAGACAACACTTGGCTAAGAAGGTGACAATAACCGTACCTCTGATATCATTATTTTTAATTATTTTTTTAAATTCAAATAAACAGGATTATTTCATGTGTAATTTCACAGCATAGATTTCAGAGACTAAGAGCATTAGTACTAGACTTTTTTGATGAAATTTTGACTATGCGTTGTTATGTTAAGAAAAATCTCTTGATTTGTATTTAACAAATGTCTGATCTTAAAAATATTTTTCATGTTTTAATTTCTATATTTTTGGTGGGGGGTGTTTAAGATACAAATTTTTAGTTGCATTAAGTTTTTTTTTTCTAAACAAGGACTAAACACACCAGTACCTACAGTTTTATGCAGACCTTAAATGGTCGGAAATATTCATGGCAGCACTTACACGCACTTACAGGCCGACAAATTATAATATGTTGAATATAAAGATGCAAAGCTCAACTCAGTGGCTCGTAAGTATACGGTATATGTATTCCTGTAGTTTGAAAACAAATATTAAGAAATATTTTACAATAAGTAGATCTAAAAATACATTTTGAAACACTTCTATGTTATTTTTTATCAAATATCGTAAAGAATTATAATGTTAAGTATTTATTTTATTAAATTTAATACTTTTCAGTAACTAAAAGAAACATACTTTACGATCAAAAACATTCGACTGTTCCTGAAAAGGAAAGTACTATACATATTTTCAAATTGAGCCACTGAAAAATTTGACTTGTTCCTATTAAACTAGTAGAATCGTAATGAATATTTCTTTCAAATACATATCTTGCCTATTCTTACAAATAAAGCGTAATGCTTGAAATATTCAACATGAGCTCAAAAATGTGAGTTCCTGGAATTTCTTTCTTTTACATTTTGACAAGTGCGTTTCTGTGATTTCAATTACAGGAGTATTTCGCTTTCTAACATAATAATAGCCTCGCCAAAGATGTATTTTCTGTACATTTGGAATAACGATACATATCAAGTGAATCAAAATATTGTTGAACTAAGCATAGATACAGAGTTCCACTTCTTGCAATTTTCTTACGAGTAGGAATACTATTTGCGTTTGATTTATCAAAAAGGCTGGATGGTCACAGTAAAGTATATTTCTTTAAAAAAAATATTTTCTCCTTCTCTATAGTTTATAATATTTTCTCTTTGATTCTGACGGACAGGGTGTGAATTTTACAAGTTATAAATATTACGAGTTCAGGCATTAAATTTGCAGTCAAAGTACCAAATGTTGGAAAAATATGACTTCGCATATTTGTAAGTGGATATGGAAGAAAGAATTTCTGAATGAAGTCAAAAATATTTTTTCATTTAATAGAACAATTACATGAAAGCAGGAGCTTTTATAACGTACAATTAATAATAAAAGCAACAACCTTCTTTTACTAGAACAGTATACCCTTAAATACATGAAAAATGGATAATGATTAATGGTTTTGTAACTTTTAAAAGGTTTGAAATATCTTTTATTTGCATATCTAAATGTACTAGACGTATTTCGGATGACATTTCTCTATGATTTCGCATTTTTTATAAGAAGACAATCTAATAATTACTTCAAACTGTTACTATTTTACAAACAATTATTTTCATACATTAAAAAGCGTTGTTTTTTATGAACATCAGCTTTATCTATATTTTAAATGTATTTCTTCAGCATTTTATTTTGTTCATATGCACATTTCCATTAGCATATATAAGATACTTATTAATAAATATTTTAAATATTTATTATCAACAGAAATGGCTTTTTCCGTCTTATGTCCTTAGATTAATTTACATATATGATGTGTATCGTTAAAATATTTAAATAATATCTTGCTTTAGATTTAAAAACAGCTTTGAAATCCTCCCTTCAACAAAAACTGTGTATTTTTAAATGGCAAAACCGCTTTTTGAAAAATTTAATAACTTTAATGACGAAAGTTCTATTTTAAATTTTTTTCAACAATATGAATATCTAGTATTCTATACTTTATAATATAAATTTATTGCACATTAAGGCTTATATTGTTAGAAACAAATTGTGTGTGATCAGATTCAAAACTTGATAATGATGACGAAAGGCAGACTCGAATAAAGTAGATATTATAGAGTGATTTCGATTACAAAATAATTCCGATTATCCATGCATCTGATTATCCATCTACAGTAAGGACTGGAATTGCTCAACAATCTGTCTTGCATATTATGTGAATATGCATATTTTATTTTCAAATCACAATCTTAAAATATGTTTAAACCAACTCTATCTCCGGAATATATTTGATTCATGAAAGTAAATTGTAATTTGAATACCAGAGTTTAATAGGAAATTCGGTATCATTCCAGACATTTTAAATCTAACAGTCTAGACTAAAGAATTCTAAAGCAGAGCTCGTACATTTCGGAACTGGATTCTGAACGAATCACTCTACTAGAAAGTTTTACATTTGAATATCTACTATAGTTAAGGGGACACAGTACCCTCAAAATGGTCAAAATATCGAAAAAAAATTTATTGGCTTATTTCATTGCTCATACCCTTCTACATATTCTGTCAAAATTTTGAAGCTGTATCTTCAATATTTCGGAAGTTATGTAGTTTTTTATTTATGATGACAGAAATTTAAAGGGACATAAGCAGTAAACATGGCCTTTTAAACGTTATCATTTCCTGCACTAGTGTCGCTGTCCAAAGAAATATTGAATTATTTTTCATTTTATTTAGCAGATAGATGTGATTGAAGTGAAGTGAGAACTAAACAGTGACCGTAACTGTCTTCGATTGTTTATATTTTTATAACGATCTCGCTGTTACTACGCATTTATTTTTCGCTTTTTTGCTTTCGTAATTTAGCTTTGTTTACACATTATTTTGTACGAAGAGCATTTAGTTTAGGGTTTAAATAACCTAGTTTAGTAATATTGAAGGAAATTTCTTTTTAACTTTCGTGTTTCCAGCATGCCAAGGCCTAAAAGGAAAAACATTGATAATAAAGCTAAAGCTTTGAAAAGATGGAGATCAGATTCAAAATATGAAGATGTTACACCTGGAGTTCCTTCATCTAACCTCGACAATATACTGTCAGAACAAACTATCAGATGTTCAAGACAAGAATCTGACAACAATAATACACCTCGGAAAACAGAAGATGTGAGTGAAAGCCCTAATTATATTATTGTGGATGTAAACATGTTATCGAAATTGTTTTCAAACCTTGTGTGCAGCATATGTGAAACTTCTTCATTACGTGTTGTTATAGGGGGAAATTATGGATTTTCCCATAAGATTCAAGTTGTGTGTGATGTTTGCAAGCAACTAGAAAGTGAAACATACACTTAAAAAAAATGGTTCAAAGTGATGGCACATTACGCCAGTCTTTTGATATCAATATGAGGGTGGTACAAGCTTTTTTGAGTGTAGGGCGTGGATATTCAGCTCTAGAGATTTTTTGCATGTATACGAACATGCATTTAATATCTAGCAAAACTTTCAATCGTTATAAAAAGATGTTGCATGACTCAATCAAAAATTCATCAGCAAAGAATTTGCAAAACATCAGAAATGAAGTGCGAAAGGAATATGCTGTTTCTAGTGATCTTCAACTTGCTGATATTAGCGTTTCTTATGATGGTTCTTGGCTTACTCGAGGGCATACTTCACAAATAGGAGTTGGTTGTGTCATTGACATATTGACTGGCTATGTCATTGACTATGAAGTTATGTCAAAGCATTGCACTGAGTGTGAGTATGCAAAATCTGACCTCGGAGAAAAATCTGCAGAATATAATGTGTGGTTTGAGGGTCATAAAGATTCATGCAGCATTAATCACACTGGGACGTCAGGAGCTATGGAAATGGAAGCAGCTTACAAGCTATGGTCCAGATCTGAGAAAATTGGCTTCCGTTACACGACAATTCTTTCAGATGGAGATTCTAAAACCTTCAAGTACTTGAATGATAAAAAAGTTTATGGTGCTGATGTTGTGATTAAAAAAGAAGAATGTGTGAATCACGTGAGTAAAAGGCTTGGAACAGCATTACGAAAAGCCGTTCAAGAATGGCGTGCTAAAGGTGTCACACTTGGTGGTAAATCCTATGGAAGTCTAAAAGATGAAACAATTAAAAAACTCACACGTTACTATCAAAATGCTATTCGTAAAAATAAGGGCTGTATCAATTCAATGAAAACTGCCATTTATGCAACATTGTTGCATAATATTTCTACGGATAGCAAACCCCAACATTCTAAATGCCCCCCTGGAAAAGATTCATGGTGTTTTTATCAAGCAGCAGTGGCAAATGGCGAAACACCAGGTTCACACAAGATCCATATAAAAACACCAATCAATGAGACTTATTTGCCAAAAATTTTGCCAATTTACCAAAGGCTTGCATCAGATGATCTCCTTGAACGCTGTGTGAGATGCCTGACACAGAATTCAAATGAAAGTCTGCATAGCATGATATGGTGCAAATGCTCTAAAGAAACTTCTGCTTCACTGTGTCGAGTAAACATTGCAGTAGCAGATGCAGTTTCTGAGTTCAACGTTGGAACTTTTAAATCTTTAGAAAGTATCCAGGCTGAAAACAACATTCTCCTCAACAGAAATTCAAGGTATTTAGCTATGTGGAGAGATTATAGACGTGTCTACCAAAGAAGGAGGAAGAAAAATACAGTTTATAAATTAGTTCAAAAAAAAGTGAAACTTGCTCGAAAACGTAGAGAATACTCTACTTTAAAAAAGGAAGGGCTGACATATAAACCTGGGTGTTTTTAAATTTCAAAAAAATTAACGGAGCATTTTAACATATAATATTTGTTGTTTACTTTAAAAAACAGAGCTGTTTTTGTCACCTTCATAGAAATATTTTTGTCGACTTCATTTTTTTTTCACATAATGACCTGCATTCAAAGCCCTATGAAATATTTTGTATTGAAGATAAGTACATGCAATTTTGTATATATACTTTAATTTGCATAACATTTATTATTTTATATGTAATTTTGTATAACCATGCATTTAAGAAAGTGGTATTCACAAATGAAAACTTTAAATGGCAACTTCATTTATTTCATGTAATAACCTGCATTCAAAGCCCAATGAAATATTTTGTATTGAAGATAGGCAAATAATAATACATTCAATTTTGTATAGATACTTTAATTTACATAACATTTATAATTATATATATAATTTTGTATAACCATACATTTAAGAAGGTGTTATTCACAAATGAAAACTTTAAATGGCGACTTCATTTTTTTTCACGTAAAGACCTGCATTCAAAGCCCTATGAAATATTTTGTATTGAAGATAGGAACATGCAATTTTGTATATATACTTTAATTTACATAACATTTATAATTATATATCTAATTTTGTATAACCATGCATTTGAGAGCATGTAATTCACAAATGAAAACTTTAAATGGCTTTTTCTCCCTGTTGAGATTTTTGTCACTTTCATGATTTTAAAATGCTAAGGCTTTTTTTCTACTTAAGGTAGAGGTTTTAAATTTTGCGTACATATTTTACATAATGTATGTGATAAAACTGGGCATGGAGTAATCATTCAGATGTATAGTTCTTTTTTTATACCTGAAGCAAAGTGAAGAACGATTAAAATTCTCATTTTTTACTATAAATTACAGTAAAAAAATTATAATTAGCTTAATATTAGATGTATCTAGAAATCCAATGCCAATTTTTATGTAATATACTTCAGTAAAACTGAAAAAAAAAATTGAAGCAAAAATATTAATATTTGAAAAAGTTTTAGGGATTTAAAAAAAGTTGAAAATTTTCAAAAAAATTGAAATTTTCAAAAAACAGGCAGTTTTAAAAAAAAATTTCTTATAAATATGCTTTTATTTGGATGTTAATATACAATACTGCCAAAATTTTCTATATAATACTTCAAATGAAAAAAATTGTTGAAAAGGTACCGTGTCCCCTTAATTAAATAAAAGACAATGAATCGTGTGCGAACGCATGTATATTCATATGTACGCATTTTATATCAGTCTAAATATGAATAATTTTGCATATATTTAACACCTTTTCAATCTCAATGTATTATGGGATGCCTAGCATGAAATCACATTTTTATTTTATTTTGTATCTAGGGTTACTATTCTATAGGAACCTTCCTATTGCTGCTATTCGTTTATAGTAGCAAAATGCCTATGTCATCACATTTCTAAAATAAATAAATAAACCCAGTGCAGAAACGAAGAAAAGTGATTCTGTGATCATTATGAAACTGGACTCTATCATGCTGTATTTTCAAACCAAGCAATTCATGTACATAGACTTGGTGATGGTCATTATAAGACATCTGTGAATGTTTATTCCATGAGTTCTATGAATGGTCTGATTTTCTGACGTCTTGAACGAACATTCACCAAGAGCAAGATGCCATATTTCCAAGTATTTGTGATATAAACAATTAATTTTTTTCCCAATGATGAATAGTGTAACATTATAGATGACCCCCCTAAATGAGAAAAACACAATAAATCATGCCGCATTAGTTGAATTTCATTGTGAGGATTTTTTAGGTATACTGTAAGTGGGCTATTGTGAGGAGCTCATTAAGTTGTTGATGTTGCTAATGTCCCCTGGCCTGAAGTGTTCAAGACCAGGTCTATAAAGCGTTTTTGGGCTGCGGAATGCGGCTCCGGTTTACAATAGCACCACAAGGGACAGAGTCCATGTTAGCTAGGTGTTATGTCCATTTTGACCAAGCACCCCAAGAGGGGAGATCCAGGGCGATCGTACCCTCTCCCACGCTCTCTGACATCATAGGATTTTCCAGTCTACGGGTTTAATTTGTTCAAATCCGGTTTAGGTACAAAGGTATTCAATGGCGTTTGTCGTGATTAGAGCCGAGCCTCCTTATCGCAGAAAGCCGACTCGTAACCAATACGATACCCCAGGTCCATCTGGTTTGTTTGATTGTGGGAGTCATTATTAGTCATCAGTACTGCAGAACGATTTATCTCCTCAGATCATATGGAAGTTCAGGCTTTTTATTTTTCAATGATATACATCTGTAGCGTACCCACCAACCATCGGCCACGCTTTCGTGCTTGTCATGGACCCCTCATCACGTTGTAGCCAATAAGAAGTATGAAGATAAAATTTTTCCAAATGTTGAATTTTTTGCATCCTTTTCATCTAGGAAGAGTTCAGTTATTTTTTATCTCATATGCTTCCATAATAGACGAATAATACAAGATATATGAGTAAAATCCTTTTATTAAACGGTTTTTCAAAGGCTTCAATACAATTTTTCTCAATATACATTCTTAATTTCCAGGACACTGTAGTATCTAACCGAACTGATTATATTTTTCAATAAGCCCCAAAAGCCAAAATTTAATGACAAGAGTCATCCATCTTTTCTCTTGTTTCTTCATATATTAAATTCAGATACGAGACAAAAACCGTCGCCTTTCCAAAGTAAATGAATAGTAGTATAGGAAAATATAGTGTTGGATAAAAGTTCTTTGGGGTTTTAAGTGAAAATTATATGACACATTTTTCATTTTCCCCAATAACTTTATTGAATAACGCATTTAACGTTTTGTTCCATTACCATCAACAATCTATCAGGCAACTTCATAATTCAACCATCCAAAAATGTTTATCTTTTTGAGAAAAGAAATGTTAAATGTGCAATTTCCAGTCTTTCGGAAAATTTAAATTTTTTAAAATTTTAATTTTCCGAAATAAGGAAATTTTGTAATGGAAGTCCAGTAAGGGAATTTTGTAAAGACCAAAAAAAGTGGAAATACGATTGTGGGATGCTTCGCTAATACGGCGGATGAATCAGTACTTAACAGCCAAGATGTGCTGTTGTTGTTGTTACTAACCCTATCTGAACTAACCGATAGGCTAGACCAGATCTATGAGACCAAAAACATCTTAAAAAACAAGAAAAGGAGGAGACTTTGAGTCAAATCCTCTTTTTCAAGCCCCAAGCAAGAAAGAAGATGGTCAGGGGTGGAATGTTTCATGTTACATTTTCCACAAATGTGGAAGATCTTATAGCCTTGATCAAATTTAAGGAACTTCACGTGATCACTTAGGAGTCTTTACAAAGCAGTCTGCTGAGCCCGATTGCCCGCAAAAGACATAACCCCTCCCGGCTGTCTGCCATAATACCAGTCATGTGATGGAGGAGATCGCCATGAAAGGGCGATGGCAGATTTGACTCTTGAGCAGATCTCCAAAAAAGTTAAAGTGTTAGAGGTCAAGTATATTATAGTTCCCTCCTTAGTCAGGGCATCAGCCGCTTCCATAGGCCAAGATGTAACAGTTTTTCCTTGGTCATCAAGGAAGCATGCGATCTTACATTATCCCGATGGAAGATATGAGTATTATTTTGACTAATTTCGGACACTTTTCATCAAGTGCTGCTTTGAGTTAGTTTAAATGGGAACAATACTTGTTGGAATTATACGTTTGGTTTTCCAGACGGGGCTGAAAGTAGAGGTTTCCCTTCCAATCCTACCCTATACACAAAATCACCTTATTTAGATAAAATCCGGACTTTAGAGGGGTTGTTAGTAGTTCATTTCAATTGTCCTACGACCTTTTCCATTCCACATTATTGTACAGTATCCACTTTTCATAGCCCATCATAATTTCTCTTAAAAAAGGAAAGTTTTCGTTACATTTAAGTAGAAAATATTATATGACGATATATCCCAAAAATGTTTCGTTCTACTTTAGAGGAAAACAAACAAATTGATTAACAAAATCAAGATGGTGCAAAAAGTTTTCAACGCTTGATTTCGAAATTTTGATTTTGCCTGCTATATCCCACGGGGTATAACGGTTATTGTTCTCAATTGATGTCTCGATTTGATCCTTTTTAAATCCATTGCAAAAGCCCAAAGTTGTAGCATTGATAAGCGAGAAATCTCCAGCACAAAACTTCACAAACGAGTTTTGACACATTCTACCAATAGCAGCACCTTCTGCATACACTGCACAACACTTGTTTTCCTGTAATTGCATTTTTGCCTTTCTTTGAATACTAAGGAATGATTCACCGAAGATTTTGCTTATTTTCATCCAGCATCAATAAAAATAGTTACATATAAAAATTCTCTGACTTCAAAAAGTTTATTTTTTAAATGCACTGTGATATGGCAAATGTCACAAAAAATCTAATAAAATCTAATAAAATTATTTCGAATGACATTAAAGACAACAAAACGCTAAAAGAGACCCCCAACTTTAACTCTCATATAAAAGAGACGTATAATATACCTAAAATAAATAACAATTTTGAATAAGCATAAGTAAGTATTTATATCAACAGTATTATAGAGATAAAATTGTATTAAATTATAGAATATATGCAAAATAAATAAATAATAAATAAATAAATATATATATATATATATATATATATATATATATATATATATATATATATATATATATATATATATATATATATATATATATATATATATATATATATATATATATATATATGTGTGTGTGTGTGTGTGTGTGTGTGTGTGTGTGTGTGTAAGAAATTAGTTGGGAAGGGAATAATTAATTTAAATTTAAGGGGGCTTCGAGATTAAATTATTTTCATGGCGCGAGAAAAACAAAAGTAATTCAGATTTCCAGACGCGCGAAATAAATAGTTGGTTTTTTCCCCGGCTTTGAGAGTGACTTTCGGTTCGCAATAAAAGAAAATCACGTAGAGAGAATTATTTTTAGAATCAGGTACAGGAGTTGGCCACGAGGAAGACCTTCGGGAGTCTTTTTTGGGGTTCTGCACATGTGCCAAGAGAGTACACGTGCAGAGTTTGACGGTGAGATGGTCAGAGCGCGGGAAGATCGCAATGACGATGGACATATGCATCGCCACTTCTCTATTCCAAAATGGCAAATACTGAGTAAATTGCCTTGGAGCCTTGGTATATACGAAAAGGAATAAACGCCATGTTCTTAGACGGACTGATTCTCTGTGTTATTCTCCTTCCACTCCACACACATATCGTTATGAAGACTGCAATTAATACTGCAATGAGCGGGCGTAGAACAACGTTCGACACACACACACACACACACACACATATATATATATATATATATATATATATATATATATATATATATATATATATATATATATATATATATATATATATATAAATATATAATCTGTATTGTTTTCAAATTGAAGGTTGTAGGACCCATATGCATATCATATAGTCGTAAAAAATTCGGAAACCTAACGTTTCATGAATATCCTATTTTATTACGATCACAATGTGCGTTTGAAAATCTCATAAACATTTAAACCCTCTGTGGTACCTGCATTCTTTACTTCATCCAAAGACGGTATGTCACATCAAATTCATACTTACGTTAAAAATAGAGCTGTTTTATGTGATAGAAAAATACTTTATCAGATTAATAACTTGCTTAATAAATTATATCAATCCTTTGAATGCACTTAAATATTTATAACAAAAGTCATTTTCATTCCACTTCCTGATTTTATTTCTGTAATATAGAATAGTTCTATATTTCTTTACAATTTTATGCTTTATATAATAATAAAATCAGAAGAGTCAAACTTTTTATCTCATCCTAAATATGCCCGGAAATACTATTTTCCTAATTCTTAAACCTTTGTATTTATTTTGTGGAATGAACCATTTCACCAGTTGTTACTACTGTTACAATTACTATTGTTAATCTATAACATTTTTTCATAGAAAATTCGAGGTAGATGTGTTTGTTTATACATATAAAAAAATCAATATAATAGTATCTTGTGTACCATTACACTTCGGTACTTGGCGTAGTGAAATTTTTAATCAGGAAACAGGTTTCTTTCCATCAGTCTCATTCATGCTGTTAATATAAGAATTTAAATGAATAAATTTACAAGACAGAGAAGAAAAAAATTTAATGGGGATTCAAACTTTCCAGTATATACATACATATATATATATATATATATATATATATATATATATATATATATATATATATATATAACTGATATAAAATTCTACACAAAAGAAATTAATGGACAAAACCGTAACTACACAGATATAAGAAAATAGGATGGAAAAGGAAATCAGATATGGAAGTCTTGTAGTTGATGACCGGGAGGAGTTGTGATCTCCCTCTCCGGTTTAACTCAGTTTTATGCCGGGCAACACTCCCGGAGGTCAGGTACAAGACTAAAACCTTAAAATGATATTAAAGAACAAAATAGACTAATGAACAGAAATAAGAATTGAAAATCAAACCTATAACATCAAAAAAAGCAACACGACACAAAGACACCAGCCTATCCCCCACCCGCATCACAGCCATTTGCGTTATTTAACATACACTCATTCAACCAAGTAGAGAAGCGCATAATGCGGTTACAGTCATTTAGGTTAAAAAATCCGGTTAAAATAGATTTAAAAAAATAAAATGGAAAACCTTGTTCACTTGCCACTAGCATGAATTTGTTAATTTTTATGTCCATTTCAGTTTGTTTTGAATGTAATCTATAACATCTTAATAAATAATTTATAATGACATTACGCTTGATGTTTTTGTGGACGTCACTATTCCAGGACATAATGCGTACGGTTTTAAATGAATAGTGATCGCGTTTATCATATAGCCTATAAATAATGTTTTGTTTTTCGTCAATTGACAGTGTTAAATCTAAGAAAGCTAGTCCCCCCGAGTTATCACGCTCAGTTTCCACAATTTCTAAACATTTTGGGTAAAAATCTATATTCAAAGCAGTTATATTATTATTAAAACAAATAAGAATGTCGTCCACGTATCTAAAAAACAATAGCTCATTCAGCAACATTACTCCACGCTCATAATGGTGTAAGTATATGTCTGCCAAAGCTGACGAACAGCCACCTCCCATTGGAACTCCATGAATTTGTTTGTAAAAGTTAGCACCATTAAATAAAACTGTCTCTCGCAGCACTAAATTTATAAGAGCTCGATATTTACCTATAGAAATAAATTCATTTAAATCGTAAGGCTCGTAAAGGCCAACAATAATATCGTAAAGATCGTTTAGATTAATTGAATTAAAAAGATCGGTAAAGTCATAACTCTTTAAGTCAGTTACATCTCCCATGCCCTTCAATTGCTGGACTACAGAATAACTGTTTTTGATGAAATATGCACCTTCTGCAATAAGCTTCAAAATAACTGCATTAAGAATTTTTAATAATTTATCATTAGCCATTTTTAAGTACGTATTACAACCTATTGTAACAGAACGAAATTTTAAAGGTGATTTATGAAATTTTGGAATTAAAACCAGATAAGGAAATTTAAATTTATGATTTATTTGTAAGCCTGCTTTACGATACAAGTCCTTTATTCGGTTTTCTATAGCACGTCGTGGAATATCGAGTTTGAGATAGATCTTATCATTTTTATATTGACTTAGTAAATACTCGCAATAAAAATATTTGCAGATAAAAGCATAGTTGGATGCTACTTTATCAACGTATGTTATTACAAATTCAATCTGTAACTTACTAATAGCATATCTCAAGTTTTTTATATGGCCATATTCATTCCTACACTCAATAGCACTATATGCGTCTGTAAAGTCCCTCAAATAATGGTATTTCCATTCTGCAAAAGCAACATCCGGCATGTTAAATTTAATTGCCGTTCGATATATAAAATCCTCCAAATTATTTCTAAATTTAGGTATGACATTGTGCAAATAACCAACTCGAAAGCCCGTACCCTTTTTCATGACGTTTATCAGATATGGACAAATATTGACATTACCCGTGATAATGTGACCGTAGTGTGTATTAAAACCTATCATATTATCCTCACAACTACATTTACATGGAATTTCAGTATTTAAATTATTGGATATTTTATTATAGTTGAATATTAAACGTCCTGTAGGTCTGCAATATCGAAAACTATTTATATCTTAACATTTTTAATTGGAAAGAAAATCATGTTTTTATCAATAATACAGTGGACGCTCGTTAATTCGAACTCAAAGGTTCTCAGAAAAAAGTTCGAATTATCCGAAGTTCGAATTATCCGATGTTAAGAGAAAATATATAACTTTAAATGTGTATCACTGAGGAAGAAATATCTTCTAGTATTTATAACCCCAGAAAATATATTATACTACGTTATCTAAAATTAAACATATTAAAAAGCAATACAGATTTACCTTAATCATAAAATAGCAGAAGATATGCAGTAGAAAATAAACTTTAATTAAAAATATGAATTACACTTTGGAGAAAAACTGTAAAATGGATGTTTGGTTCTGTTTATGATGCCTACATTGTTCAGCCAGCTTCTCGATTTGAAGTAAACATTTCAACTCATTTTCAGAGGAAGGTTCCATCTGAATAAATGCTTTCAGAGTTTTAATAGAGTCCATTATAGCTTTGTTCATTATGGCCGCATTAAAAATATATTTCGGCAGGTAAGTAGAGAAAAGCCCTGGCAGTTTCCTTCCGAAATTAGTCCATACGTCTTCGTTTACATCACAGCTTTGGCCACATACAGTTTGATAAGAAATATTGTGCCTTGACTTAAATCGAGAAAGCCATCCAGCACTGCATTTAAAATCTTCAACACCCAGTCGACTTGCCAATTCATCAGCCTTCGTCAGTACTAGGTGTCCATTTATCGGAAAATTTCGAGATCTAACACCCTGGAACCATAGCAGTAGAGCTTTTTCTAGATCTTCTAGGGACGCATTTCTCTTGCGTTTCCTTCCTCTAGCAAATTTTGATTTTTCCCATGAATCTAAATTTGACTCCTTGTTTTTCAAATTAGTTGACAAGGCATTTTTTTAATCCCATAGTCAGCTGCTAACTTTGTTTTACATTCGCCATTCTCTACTTTCTTTAAAATTTCTACCTTTGTCTCCAAATTTAGGGTTTTGTACTTTCCACGTGTAGACATCCTGAATTTTTACACGTTCACACCAAACAATGAGGAAGAAAAACTAGACCACATTAACTGACGCAGCTCCCTAGAATCTGTTGTAAAGACTGGTTTTTCTGAAATTTTAAGAAAATCGATACAAATAAAGGAAAATTGCTTTTTCCGTTTAGCACTAATAAGGACAATAGCTACTAACGTTCAGCGGACATGCAATAGTCTAGGAATGCAGGCATGTGCCTCTTTACACAGAAAAGAAATACAGATGATTTTGACACACAAAATAATAAATACCGTGTGTATTTTATCCATTAACGAGGAAAAAGAATTTTTTTTTGTCAAATTTTTAGTTCGAATTAACCGAAGTGATTAAAATTTAGTTCGAATTAATGAGATATTTTTAACATTAATTCCAATACAAGTTTTTTGGGGCCTTTGGATTAGTTCGAATTAACCGAAAGTTCGAATTAACCGAGTTCGAATTAACGAGCGTCCACTGTATTAGCAAATGGTACATTATCAAACCGTTTATTAGCGTATTCAGTGACGCAAAATAACTTATTTTCAATTACATTCAAATCATCAGTTAATACAATTTTACAACATCTACTTCTATACTTCAAGAGGTCTATAATGATAGGAATAAATTAGGTGTTAATCTTTATAAGTTGCTTTATAGCTTTACCCTTACAGAAACTCCAAAATTCCGGTAACCAGATCTTTTTAACACCAAAAATGAAGTTTTTTATCCATTTAATTGGATAGTTAGGTTTTTTATCAATTTCACTGCATATATTACTAAATTGTGATTTTCGATATTGCAGACCTACAGGACGTTTAATATTCAACTATAATAAAATATCCAATAATTTAAATACTGAAATTCCACGTAAATGTAGTTGTGAGGATAATATGATAGGTTTTAATACACACTACGGTCACATTATCACGGGTAATGTCAATATTTGTCCATATCTGATAAACGTCATGAAAAAGGGTACGGGCTTTCGAGTTGGTTATTTGCACAATGTCATACCTAAATTTAGAAATAATTTGGAGGATTTTATATATCGAACGGCAATTAAATTTAACATGCCGGATGTTGCTTTTGCAGAATGGAAATACCATTATTTGAGGGACTTTACAGACGCATATAGTGCTATTGAGTGTAGGAATGAATATGGCCATATAAAAAACTTGAGATATGCTATTAGTAAGTTACAGATTGAATTTGTAATAACATACGTTGATAAAGTAGCATCCAACTATGCTTTTATCTGCAAATATTTTTATTGCGAGTATTTACTAAGTCAATATAAAAATGATAAGATCTACCTCAAACTCGATATTCCACGACGTGCTATAGAAAACCGAATAAAGGACTTGTATCGTAAAGCAGGCTTACAAATAAATCATAAATTTAAATTTCCTTATCTGGTTTTAATTCCAAAATTTCATAAATCACCTTTAAAATTTCGTTCTGTTACAATAGGTTGTAATACGTACTTAAAAATGGCTAATGATAAATTATTAAAAATTCTTAATGCAGTTATTTTGAAGCTTATTGCAGAAGGTGCATATTTCATCAAAAACAGTTATTCTGTAGTCCAGCAATTGAAGGGCATGGGAGATGTAACTGACTTAAAGAGTTATGACTTTACCGATCTTTTTAATTCAATTAATCTAAACGATCTTTACGATATTATTGTTGGCCTTTACGAGCCTTACGATTTAAATGAATTTATTTCTATAGGTAAATATCGAGCTCTTATAAATTTAGTGCTGCGAGAGACAGTTTTATTTAATGGTGCTAACTTTTACAAACAAATTCATGGAGTTCCAATGGGAGGTGGCTGTTCGTCAGCTTTGGCAGACATATACTTACACCATTATGAGCGTGGAGTAATGTTGCTGAATGAGCTATTGTTTTTTAGATACGTGGACGACATTCTTATTTGTTTTAATAATAATATAACTGCTTTGAATATAGATTTTTACCCAAAATGTTTAGAAATTGTGGAAACTGAGCGTGATAACTCGGGGGGACTAGCTTTCTTAGATTTAACACTGTCAATTGACGAAAAACAAAACATTATTTATAGGCTATATGATAAACGCGATCACTATTCATTTAAAACCGTACGCATTATGTCCTGGAATAGTGACGTCCACAAAAACATCAAGCGTAATGTCATTATAAATTATTTATTAAGATGTTATAGATTACATTCAAAACAAACTGAAATGGACATAAAAATTAACAAATTCATGCTAGTGGCAAGTGAACAAGGTTTTCCATTTTATTTTTTTAAATCTATTTTAACCGGATTTTTTAACCTAAATGACTGTAACCGCATTATGCGCTTCTCTACTTGGTTGAATGAGTGTATGTTAAATAACGCAAATGGCTGTGATGCGGGTGGGGGATAGGCTGGTGTCTTTGTGTCGTGTTGCTTTTTTTGATGTTATAGGTTTGATTTTCAATTCTTATTTCTGTTCATTAGTCTATTTTGTTCTTTAATATCATTTTAAGGTTTTAGTCTTGTACCTGACCTCCGGGAGTGTTGCCCGGCATAAAACTGAGTTAAACCGGAGAGGGAGGTCACATCTCCTCCCGGTCATCAACTACAAGACTTCCATATCTGATTTCCTTTTCCATCCTATTTTCTTATATCTGTGTAGTTACGGTTTTGTACATTAATGTCTTTTGTGTAGAATTTTATATCAGCTGTATAGTAACTGGTTTGGTGACAGCAAGGCGCAACAAATCATGATTACTGTTTTTAGTTTTTAGCTATTAAGGTGATTATTTATTAGTCACTTTATATTTGACACTTTATATATATATATATATATATATATATATATATATATATATATATATATATATATATATATATATATATATATATATATATATATATATATATATATATGGGAAGAGTTCGGTATTCGGTGCCGCTTGACGCTATATGTCGAGGTTTGCTGAGTTTTCCGCGTTTCGCGGAAAACTAAGAATAATGCAACCTACCTAAGCGACAACATTTTGTTGGCGTTACTTATGCTTAAGATATCCGACTACCTTCGGAGTACGTTAAAAAAAAATTTTTTTTAAATAAATAAATAAATATATATATATATATATATATATATATATATATATATATATATATATTCGAGGATGTTAAACACTATAACACGAAAATGAGGCCATGACTATGCAACTTTCAGCAAAATTTATGAATTTGGTTTGAAATTTAGCAAATTCTTACAAAAACGGCTCTAAAAATAAAAGTATGCATATAACATTAATTTCTTGTTGTAATATATACATATTATGTACTAGTTAAGACTAGTATTTAAGACTAGTAAGAACGTAGTCTAGAATCACAGTGAAGAAATCCAACAATAAAGAACGTAAATAGGAACTACTAAAATTCGTAGAAGAATATTCATTCTAATTTAGTCCACGGGGACTCATGTGTGGTCTCAAGAGTGACTACTGGAACTATTGTGTATGATTTAGCCATATTTTAGTGTAGAAACATGTTTTACTTAATATAACCTAGTTTTCTCGCAATTTTACACTGTTTCTTGGGGGAAAAATAATTACATGATATTTGCCGAGACCCCCCCCCCTCTCCCCCATGTGAAACTGGGTGAGATTCGGCTCGAATCTCCCCCACCCCTAAAAGCCCCCTAACGCGATTCTGAAATAAAAAAATCGATTTTTCCGAACCACCCTAATATACATGTATATATATATATATATATATATATATATATATATATATATATATATATATATATATATATATATATATATATCATAAATTATGCTTAATGCCTTTGTGTTGAAACTAGTAAGATATCTTCTAGAGTTATATGCATCCGCATCTTTCGTCTAAGATAAAAATTGAAACTTTTAACAAGAAAAGCTTCTGAAATGAAGTATATCCAATGGTAATGAGACAATTTCTAAAATGGAAACATTACCATTATACAATGAAACGTTTCTGAAACACATGTCGTTGAAGATAACACACAAATCGAACAATATAATCTCTTAAAACGGCTAACTGACAAAGAAATACTACTGCAACTTCGAGCAAAGATAGAAGACTAAAACAGTTTCTTATCGATAAAATCAAAGTTATATGTCACATAAAGAAAAACAGTCGATTGAAGAAAACATAAATGCGTAGCTCAAAAATGTAGGACTTTCAGCATATATATTAAGTTGCAAAAGGAAGATAATAACAACTAAATAATATTCATTACGGAAATAGTCATAAATATAATATACAATATATAATATGAACATTATATATAATATGAAATATAATATGACAATTGGCAGGGAAAAATTCCATTCGCACATTTTGTAATTTTAAATTTACAACAGGGCTTGTACATTGATCAGCAAACATAATAATCTTACGTTTCTGCAAGCGCATTTGTGTGTCCAATTTGCGAAAAACCGACTCTAGCAGACTCGCCACAAATTGACATGTATGATAAATTTTGCCTTTTTTTAAAAGCGATCTATCCAACCAATTGAAGCTCTGAATCCTTAAATTCCCAGTTTAGAAGGAATTTCTAGTTCAAAACAGGATAATTTATAGGAATGTTTGTTATACGAACTTTGTTGAACTTTATATATATACACTAATGGACAAAAAATTAGCGCGCAAAGAAATAATTGGGGGATCGTAACGAAACTTGCAATGAAGGTACATGTCGGGGAGATATGCAAATGATTAGAAATGCAGCGTGATTGCGCATTACGTATAGCCGGTAGAGGGCGTTGAACATCGTACTCTGTGGATACAGGTAACCAAATCTTGTTTGAGTGTGCTGAATCATTTACAAAGGAAGAGCTGAGATAGACTTGCCATTACGCCGTGTTCGAAGACAATATAAGCAGTTGTCGCAGTTTGAGAGGGGGAGAATCGTCGGGATGATGGAAGCTGGGTGGTCAGTTAGGCGAGTAGCTCGTCAATTAGGCCGCTCTGATTGTGTTGTGAGGAGGTGTTGGGACCAGTGGACCCGAGAGATGTCATGTACACGAAGACCAGGCTCAGGACGCCCTCGACAGACCAGTCGTCGAGAAGACCGCCACATCGTAAGAAATGCACGCGTACAGCCAACTGCTTCATGGGCCGCCATCCAGGCACAGGTAGCACCTTCACTAGGGGCCTCTGTGTCTTCTCGAACCATACGAAGGCGCCTGGCTGAAGGACAGTTGGTATCGCGGCGCCCATTACGTGTGCTGCCCTTGACGTCCACCCATCGACGCCTCCGTTTGGAGTTTTGCCGCGCACGAGGAAACTGGACTGCAGAGGAATGGAACCAGGTCGTCTTTAGCGACGAATCAAGATTCAATCTCGGCAGTGATGACAATCGTGTTCGTGTGTGGAAAGCCCATGGTGAACGCTTCAATCCTGCCTTTGCTGTACAGCGACACATCGCTCCCACACCTGGTGTGATGGTATGGGGTGCCATTGCCTGCAATACATGTTCGCCCTAGTATTGTTCCGTGGCACCATGACAGCCCAGCGATATGTTCATGAAATCCTACAACCACATGTGTTGCCACTCATGCTACGGCTCCCAGGAACCATTTTTCAACAAGACAATGCTCGGCCTCATACGGCAAGGGTGTCACAAGACTGTCTCCGCACTATTACTACCCTTCCTTGTCCTGCCCGATCCCCAGATTTGTCTCCAATCGAGTATATCTGGGATCATTTGGGACGACGAGTTGGGCATCCCACGAGTTTGAACGAACTAGAGGCAAGGCTACAGCAAATATGGAACGAAATGTCTCAAGACATCATACAGAACTTGTATGACTCAATGCCCGATCGTATCGCATCGTGCATTCGCGCTAGAGGGGGTCCAACGGAGTATTAACTCCTCCGTTCTTTTGCCTTTTTCTCTGAAATAAATTATCCTTTTTCTTTGATTTTCTTATCATTTATTTATATCAAAGTAGTCATTACGTATGTATAATTTCGTTTCATTTTGACGACTCCTTCTTGGTGCGCTAATTTTTTTGTTCATGAGTGTATATACAGTCGAACCTCTATTTAACGATCCTCTATTTTGCGATTTCCTGTATTTTGCGAATTTTTTCTTGGAACCAAGAACATTTTACGAATTTCTTCTTAAAATAATCTCCAAATTACGAAGTGCATTCTTTATTTAACGAATTTTTTCTTGTGATCCAATTTTTTTCCTCCAAATTTGTCAAAATGTTTGTGAACATTTCAAATTTATTCCTTTTTTTGACACATTTTTTGGTGATCAATGACCTTGAAAAGGTTTTAACAGTCACCTAACTCACCGAGAGCAGTAAAATCGGTGTCGTTGTTTCCATTTCACCCTTAATCCCCCCCCCCTCCCATCACTGTCCATTTCTAAAATACAAGACGTATTATGAGAGAAAACCCTTTTTCAAACAAAAAACTCAGACAAAATTAACAGACTTTATCAATAATTGAATTTAAGGATGTATGTGGTAATGTATGCCTAAAATTACTTGTTATATTAAATGCGATAATGTCGATAAAATTCATTAATTTTAATACCAAATTATTTTTTTCGTTAAAAATGTAGTGTAAAATAAATGTAGTGTAAAATAAGATATATAAAATAAATAGATATTAACTTACAAAATAAATTATTTTTTAACAATTACTCTTTTTAATAATATTTAATTAATTAATTGCTTTCTTTAGTATTTAATGTTTAGTGTTTATGATTTTAAAATCTGTTTTGTGTAGTTTAAAGTATTTTGATAGGTGAATATATATTTAACGAATTTTCCATATAACAATCTTTTTTTCGGGATTTAGCGACTTCGTTAAATAGAGGTCCGACTATATATATATAACTTTAATGAACCATTAAAAAAGAAATTCCTTAAACGGTGACAATTTCCTATTTTTTTATTTTTTATTAGCCAGTTTTCCAATCTTTTCCCCTTTTCGATCTCTTAAATCTGCCTGATTTAAAATTTTCATGACAAATTTGGACAATTTTAGTAAAATTTCATTGAGTTTTTCCCTCTGATAAAACGTTAAAGGCGGGAAGTATTTAAAATTTAAAACGTTAAATCCGGAATTTTTTAACATAAGGCAAATTTCAGTGACACAAGCAAATGGCACATCTAAGGTATATACGTATGAAGTGCTATGGTTTCTTGTTGGTAACATACCCAACGATTTACCACAGTCGCAGAAATGTATGTTATGTGCCGATTAAGAAGTTTTATGATTTACAAAGTATACAGAAAATTATTCATGTTTTGTCAAATCTTAAAATTTTAATCTTTAAGTCTAATCTTAAGGATTTAATCTTAAATATTATTTACTCATGAATGTAGGGGATGAACTGCTCCAAAATCCGTATAAAAGAGCCGTTTCTATTTAACTTCGAGATTTTAATTTTAGATCTAACTTCATGTTTCAAGTAGATGCATGCCTACATGGACAATAAGATCAACCTGTTTATTTAGTTCTAACATGTGGACAATCTTAAAATTTGAATTTTCGAACCGTTTAAAAAATGAACATTTCAAACGGTTCATCCAAAACTAATTACGCTATTCATTATCCTTTTCAGGAGATGCAAAGACTACATTTTTCTCCGTAATTGTGATAGTTGTCACTATGAAACTGTTATCCGTAAACTCGTAATACAAAGCTTAAATATTAAATATTCATAAGTAATGGTCGTTAAATCGAAAGTGTACCGAGATCTATGTATAGGGTTCTTATAGTGTAGGATTGTTCTTATAGTGTATACTCTAAATTTCATTAATGTATCTTTCACTTTGATTAATAAAAGTATACACTAAAGAGCATTTCACTCAAAAAATTTTTTTATGTTAACTGAAATATGTAATACGTGATTTTTCATGTTGTCCGTCCGATTTGACAGAATTCACCTTCGATCTCAATACATTTCCTCTTTCCAAAATCCAGCTACGAAAAGTCATATGAGTCCGATCTAATGACAGGTATATTAAAGGTATAATGAAATAAATGCCGTTTTAAATGCTTGTTTGAGGAAAGCTTTAGAAACCATTGTATTCAAAGGCAGCAGCAGTGACAAACACGATCTTCCATTAATCTGGTATGCTGGCGGCGCAGTAGTTGTTGCAGTTTTGACTCCGTTATCTATTATATATATAACAGTTCCGTAACTGACTGACTGACATACGGCGCACAGACGAAACGGCTGGACCTAAAGTGTTGAAATTTTGCATGGCGATTGTTCTTATAGTGTAGGGGTGCACTACGAAAGGTTTTTGAAAAATTCTTCTTAGATTTTTTTAAATAAAATTTTTAAGCAGTTTAAGTAACTTTTTTTTAAGTTTGCATTTAAAATAATCATTTGAGGTTTATAAAATGCATATCACGAGAAAGATCATGAAAATTCCTTTAAAATGAAATATTTTTCGAATCTTTATCTCTATTTTCTGATTTTTGGTGATTTTTTAAAGATTAATTTTTAGAATTTTATTTATTAAATACTGATCACGTGACTTCTTTTTCTGGTACTTTAAATAATTTTATCGCCACGTGCATAACAACTAAATAGACAAAAAAAAATATTTTCTTTTCTTGCGAATGCGGCAGACGATTGGACATTATCCAAAAAAATATTAAAATACAGTAAAAGATATGTTCATCAAACTGTTCTATATTAACTATACTATATTCTTTAGTATGCCCTATTAGATTTAATTTGAATATTATCTTCTATATTATTTTGTCTATAAAAATATCTCTTAGGATTTTTTTATAAATATATTTTTTCGTTCTTTTAACATCAATTGCATACATTGATCATTGTATTTATTATAAATATATTTATACATATTTTTGGCATTAATGGCATACATTGACAGTTGTATTTAATTTGAATGTACTCCGTAGCAAAGAACGGATTTTCAGCTAGTCGTCTTATATATTTACAAAAAATAAGACGAGATACTTTGTGGCAGAGGATCAAAAGTTGGCATTTCTAACATTATGGTTCATGTAATGGAAATTTTAGACTTGCGTAAAAAATTATCTAAAGAAAATAGCAGAAAAATAGGGATATTCCCTTTTCAGTTAGTTGATTTCATCACTATAACCAATGTTGCATTGTGAAAAGCTTAACAGCTGCCACAAACTGGGAATTGAAAAGAGAATGTTAAGAGAAGATCTGCAACACCATGCACTAGATTTTATTCGCGTAATGTGATGCGCCACTTATTAAGGGCTGTGGCGCATAACATTACTGATTACTTCCAATTCAGTTGAATAACAACTTCATGATGGTTGGCAAACTTTTCCTATTCCATAGGTTCGATAAATTAACGACTGCTGTAATTAAATTTTCATCCAGGAAGAAATTCTTCTACATTTGATTTATACTGAAATGATCTCAGTAATGTTCTGTTATCTAAAATTTCTCAAGTCATGATTTTCTGACAGTCCCGGTCACATTACTGAAGTTCAGACAGAATAGCTTCAGTAACGTATTCCATGTCATGTTGTTAGTATTGTTGCAGCACTGTGAGCAAATATCCATAGTTTTGAAAAGACTGGTTAGCTTTTATGCATCAGAGTAGTTAAACAATATGTAATGAGCAAATAATAGATCAATTTCTGTACAGTGAAAAAAATTTTAATTTATTATTTTCTATAGATGGCTATCACATAATAAAAAATATATGTTGTCCAAATATCTCTTTACTGTACTTGCTTTAGAGCCTTCAGTGATTTGATATACTTTTATTCACAGATATAAAAATCGTATAGGCAGTTAACCTGGCTTTCTGTTACACGAGAAAATGTATGTTTTATTAAAGCTCTCATAGTATTTTTTAATTATAATAGTTACTTAATTACAGTAGTTAATTAATTTCGAGGGCGCGTAGCCCAGTTGGCAAGAGCAGCGGTTCAGTGATCTGAACGTCCCTGGTTCGATGTTCGTCGCTGCAAATCTACCGCCGTGTTCACTAGTGGTGACCGGGGCCGTAAAATAGGGCGTGGCTACAATGTCCTCCAAGTTCTCAAATTTACCTCTAGAGGTGCGGGGTCAAGTTTTCTTGTCTCGTCACTTGACTTGTTTCAAAATTACGGGATCTGTCATTTAGCCAAGTCGGGCTCCGACCCTTGTGGTGCTAATTCAAAACAGGAGCCGCTCCTTCATCGCCCATAACCTTCGGGACTTGATATGATGTCTACTGTCGGTCAAGGGGCATAAAAACAACAACAACAATTAATTTCGAAGAAATTTTAATTTTCGCCTAGAAGTCTTCTAAATCCAAGTATCAATTTTTATTTCTTAATTAATTAAATTAAATTTATTTCTTAATTATTTCTTAATTAATTAAATTAAGTAGAAATTTAAGAAATAAAAACTCATGAACAATAATCAAGATTGTGAGCAGAATACTGAGAACGTTTTAATAGCGTAAAATTGTACCAACAATCAAACACACCTCTGAAATATTTTATACTCCTATTAAAGAATTTAAAGATTGAAAATCGAGCAATAAGATGCAACTTAAGATACAACATAAGATGAAAAATGTGTTTACAAAAACTAATTTTAAAAAGTCTCCATGATATGTAAACACAAATAAAGTTTCTACTCCATCCAGAGGGATATTTCACTCATGATTATGTTTCATTGACAGACGGAAAAAAAACTGCGTTACACTGTGTCAAAAAATAAAATTTTGTTTGTGAAGAAGTGTACTAAAAGCGATCACGTTGATTTTAAATCTTCTTTAAAATGGGTTTTTGGAATTTTATTACGATGTAAGATTACAATTTAAAACTGCGATACAGTGGTTTATTTTTCTACCACTCCGGAGATAAAAACTTATTTTATTTCTCTATCTATAATTTGATGTGTTGAACAAACTTAGGAAAGGAGATTGCTTTCAGAAATGGCCCTTTGACATTGCCGCTTTGTCAACAGATGAAATTGCATTTGACCACATTTTATTTTACTTATTGATGTTCTTTCTTTTCGGAAAAATATGAAACATGTTGTGAGGATGTATCTAACTATAAAACTAATAAACGGGACTTGCTAAATCTCCAATATAAAGTATACATCCAATTAAGCATTTTTTATTCGATATATATATATATATATATATATATATATATATATATATATATATATATATATATATATATATATATATATATATATGTGTGTGTGTGTGTATATATATATACAGAAAGTCGTTCGCATTTTATGGAAACGATTTCGATAGTTACGTTTTATCTATAAATGCCGTATTTTATGCGGTGATTTGCTTCTACCTGATAGCCATGGTCTTGACCATAGCTCTAGCTCGAATTTTCCATGAAAGTAAATTTTTGCCTAGTACTGTCATGTCAGTTTTACCTCATTCATCTTGGACCGTTTTCCAAAGTCCGTTCAGTGTTCTTAGATGCCGTTTTCCTAAGGCTTGTATTAAAAAACCGAAATCGCAAAAGTCCATTGGAGAAAAGTCAGCTAATTGTACAGGTATTTCATTAAATGGGATACATTTTATTCCTGTTTCTGATTCTTTCTTTGCCAAATAAGCGGCAGTTGATTTAGACGTGTGACAGGAATCTTTGTCCACAAAGAAGATAAACATTAGCAATGTCCTTTCCATACAACGCTAGAATTTCTTCTTCAAAAATTGGTTCTAAAATATTCTGCTGATAGTAGAGTGAATTAATTTTGGCTTTACTATAGAATTTTTTTTTATTTGTCGTTGTAACAAAATACTGTTACTATCATGAACTCCTTTGAGACCTTTTCTGTACACTGACGTAGTCATTTCGTACGGTCATTCCCGTCAGTTGAGCAATACAAAATTTATCTTTCTTTACTACAGTCACTTATATACATCCATGCCTCATCGAGAGTTACCACAAATTTTCATTTTTCCGCAGCTAGGTATTTTTCATATAATTTTCTACAATTTGTTTTTCTTTCAGCATTATGCTTTGGCAAATGCAGATGAACTTTAGATTTAAACATCTTTTTTATCTTCAAATCTTTATGAATGATTTTACTTCCAGTGCCAGAAGACATTTCTAGTTTCAATGCAATGGATGTTTGTGTCGGCGTATTTTACAGCTGTATGTTGCAAGCTGAACGGTTCCAAATTCTAATATCTAGTGACAAGAATAATTAATTTATCCTACGTTGAATGTATGTTGTTTTCCTAGCGAAAATCTCTCTTTCTATAAATGTATATTCTAAAAAAGTTTTATTACCCCCCACACACACCTCTAAACAACTAAATGTTATAAAATAAATAAATAAATAAATAAATATATATATATATATATATATATATATATATATATATATATAATTTTTTTAATAATATTAGTCGAATTTGTCAGTTTTTCTCATTCACGCGACTGTAAGATAAAGAAATTTTAAAGTTGTCCTTCTGAAAGAAATTCACAGTATACTTTGTACCATTAAGATACAAATGAAATAAACAATTTGTATATAACTTAATATCACACTGAAAAAAAATTATAACTAAAGGCATCCAAAATGGGATAACTGGTGCATAATGAGTTAATGCAGTGGCATCTGTTGGCGATCTATAAAAAACTGAGCACTAAGACTTACCTTATCCTTCCGGCAATCCTGAAGAGCCACCACATCAGGTTCAAACAGGTGTGAGCGAACGTTTAAATCACTATGTTTCGATATTCTTTGAATTGCATAAGTCTAGGATATGCAATTAAACAAGCAATGGTTTCATTCAACAAAATGAATACGCTTTAAATTATCCGTATTCAGATATATCCCTTTATAATCTTCAGTATTGATTGGAATTATTTTCATAATACCCGTATTGATGTTCAAGCCTTACTTTTATATCAGTATAAAACAAAACGAACTACATTAATCCTATAAACAAAATATGGAAAATTGCTAATGCGCTAAAAACTGTCAATACATTATATGTACCATGAAATAACAACGAGGTAAAACCTGACTGAAACCGGGTCTTTTTGCTAGATTAGTATATAATACATGGACGATTCGCTCATATTACAAAGTGAATAGCTTTCTAGGGTATTTTTATACAGCTTCGGAATCACGGATTTTCACCATTAGATGAAATGTTTTAGATGTCATGTTTTTATCGGGAAATGTCTTTATTGCTTCATTCATATAACAAGAAACTAGCATGCAATACAGGTTGCAGAAGAATGGACTCCCACATTTCAAATAGTAATATAAAACGTATGAAACATTTTACGGGAAAAAATTGATATTTACTAAAAGTACTTATAATCACGTTTTTCTTCACCAGTTTTTAAAAATAAGATCACCCCGGTGACGCCTGTTCTTTGCGATGCAATCCAGAAGCCGTTCTCTTAAGTTTTCCATCATTCTGCTCGAAACATCCGGGACGGACACGGACACACACACACACACACACACACACACACACTCACACTCATACACATACACACACACACACACACACACACACACACACAAACTCATACACATACACACACACACACACACACACACACATATATATATATATATATATATATATATATATATATATATATATGAAACAATACCATTCCACTTTCATTAATTAAACACCTATTAAAATTTCTTCCATTTTATCTCAATAAAGTATCACCCCTTAATCCAAATTCTGATCTAACGATAACCAAACTAACCGATTCCCCTAGTACAAGTGTAAAAGATAAAGTTGTTTTTAAAAGAAGTGTGACGTAATGTTCCAGAAAATTCGAAATATCGTCCGATGCGAATCACCTCATATGACTTGCGGGGTCATATATTTTCAACTAGGCAATTAAAAGTTTCGATACCTCGCTCTCGCGCGAGCGAGTGTCCTTTTCGGGGCTTTTTGTGTGCCTGCCGTCGTCCAGGAAACATGTTGTTTAAGCGCTATGTGTCCTTTATCTGTGATGCTCCGGCAGGTTCCGGAATAAGATATTGGGAACTGTAATAATTTACGAAAAAATATCAATGTGTGGTCCAGATTTTAAAAATGAAAGATGTCCAGCAGAAATTCCAAGAAATAGAGATTGTGTTCTGGTCGAATGAATCGTCTGTCACTCGGTCCGGACTTGCTTTGTGTTGGTTCCCTATGACTACCTGAAACGGTAAGAGTTTTCCTTCCTGATGTTCATCGCTTACTTCATTTTCATTCCATATATATCCAGGGTGATTCCTAATTTATGGTACAAACTTTAAGGGTTGGAACAGTGCACTTTAACAATCATTTATTGTTTATGAATGTATGGGCGTAGGTAAAGCGTTGAAGCTCAAACACAGGAGAAATACAGGAAAAATGGCGTGACTGCTTGCTTCCGTTGACGATAGATAACAGGTGGTGGCTTGCCGCGCATAAATATCATGCATCTGCGGAACATGCCATTCTTAATTGCGATGTCGTCCGTTATGGGAGACTTTACGTATGCCGGAAAAGCAGACATGCATCTCATGTACGCCCGTGCAGATGGTAACGAAAGAGATGCGCTACGAATGTAATCAGGAGCGCTTCTCTCATAGACGAATGCCGGACCCTAGATTTTTTGAGCGGATACAACGCCAACTTTGTGAAAGTGGTCCTTTCCACGTCACCAGGCACTAAGGGAGTCGACCGAGACGTGTAACGAAATCCAGGACTGGAAGAAAATATCTTTAACCTTGTGGATGATAGTCCCGACTCAGGTACAAGAGCTCCTGCAAATCGCTCCTGATAACATTCTCAGTGCAGCCCTGCCGTTACCATCTGCACGTCAGTACATGAGATGCATGTCTGCTTTTTCGGCATACGTCAAGTCTCTCATAACGGACGACATCACAATTAAGAATGGCATGTTCCCGCAGATGTATGACGTGTATGAACGGCAAGCCACCACCTGCGGTCTATCGTAAACGGAACCAAACAATCACTCCATTTTTACCATGTTTTATTAACTCGCTTTCTTGTTTGTGTGTGTGTATTCGTGCAGTACAAATCTTGCAATCGATATTTAACTAACTTCCTGACTAGCTAGACATTTGAAACTTTTAGAATAGCCCAGAACACGATGACAATGCATTCTTTTAAAATTTTAAGCCATCTTTAAGCAGGTTTGAATTCATTTTCGGTTAATTTTGTTTTGTAGAATGGTGCAGCCATCTATCGGCCGGGACGGGATTGAAAAGTTAAACGCAAGTTAACTTCCAATTAACTTCATTTTCTACAAAGTTGATGGGATAATTCATCAAAATAATTTTAAAAAGTAATTATTAATACATAGAATTGTCAAGTTTATATGATTCAACAGAAAATTTAAAAACATGGTATATAAAAAGTTCTTTTTATCTTGTAATTATTCATGTCTTTTTCTTGTGTTTGTGCTTCAACGCTTCACCTACCCCCATAAATTCCTATGCAATAAATTATTGTTACAGTGTTCTGTACTAACCCTAAAAGTTTGTACGATGAATTCGGAATCACCCTATATTGAAATCTAATGAAGAATATCATTTATTTCTGTCTAAAGGCCTCGAAAGAGCTAGCTTGAGAAGTATTTGTTAATTAAACATCACTCTCAGTATCCTATCACAATAAAATGTAGAGTATCGCTAATTTCTGTATAAATCCCTCAAAATCGAAAGTTTGAAAGATTTTTTTTATCTACTTAACCAGAGCTTAGAAGAATAATTTTGTTTTGGTAAATTCGGTGGCAATATTGTCATATTAAAAGGAAAATTTCTGGAATTCAGATTTGTGTTCAATTCATTTAGATGGTACAGACTATTTATTTTTATCACTATCTTTTTTTCCTGCATTTTATAAAAAATGTGTTTAAAATAATCGCTATCGTTGATGTAAGAGTAACTAATCCTAAAAAGGGAGGTCTTAATTTAAAATTCATTTCCATAGTTTTTAATTGAACTGATATCATATGAACAGATTACAAAGAAGAACTACCAAGAAATAATATGAAATATAAATATGCATGCACGGAAAAAAGTTTTCTTCCGAGAACATGGATTTTCACTTTTTACTCAAGAAAAATTATTTTAAAAATTCATAAAACATTCTGAACTGTCCGTATGGATCCAATTACTAAGTTAAACGCAAATATTTCAGCAACTAAAATACCTCTTTTTTATTTCATATATTGTGAAGGAAAATTTAAAAACTAATTATCCAACTATTATTTCAACTTTGTAATTTTTTTTATTCTATAGAAAATAGCTTATATCATGTAATTCCCCCCAAGAAAATGTTCAAATTTCGGTAATACTGAATAAATTTACACAGGTTATAAATTTATTTTTCTAAATTAGTTACTATTTATTATACTGGGAGTGAAATTTTCAATCTGAGTTTTTTTTAAACTAAAAATGTCGTGTTTACTTTTTTAATCTTAAAAGAGATGAACTTTAAATTTTTAGAGTATCATTTTTTTTAAAGTGAAACATTTTAATTATTTAAAATCTTATGAAAAACATGTTTTTTTAATTTTTGAAGAACTTTATTTTTAATGCGGTTTTTCTTTTATACGCATGTTGAATTTCGTGACTTACAGGAAAACTAACTAACCATCTTTTTGAATTTCTATCTTTTAAAATAAATTAAAAATAAACAACCATTCATGTTTTCAAAATTTCGTCTATTCCGCAAATAAGTCTGATTCATAATTTGATAATCATCACTGATTCTTAAAATTTGTTTTTCTGCAAGCCAGAAAGTTACAGCATATAAATAACAGCTTTGCATCTCATAAGTGGTATAGTCACTTTTCGACAAAACGCATTTTTTTTTCATTTCGACTCACTATAATCCCGCTCCTCTTTCTTTCTTAAATATAATAACTTGTCCAAATTAACTCATAAACTTACTTTAGACGGGTTTCTGATGTATAAAAGCGTGTAAGCAGGATCGACAGTAGTTTAAAAAATTAGATTATCGAACCGGGATGCGCAGCATAGTGGGCTCCCGTTTCACTCCGCCCGTTGTTCGATTTTAATGACAAATAAATGTGTATGAAAGTAGCCAGAGATATCTCGTCATTATAACGGTGCACTCGGACTCCGTATCAGTGGGTAGAAAATGTAAAGGAGGATCAATGAAAAGACACGATAGTTTGGTTGCCAAAGTATTGACTAAAGATACAGATGACAGGGATTTCGATTTGTACCTCAGGCCTTAGTTTTTGATTAATAGCAGAGAAAAAAAATTGAAAACGTTTGGAGGAAGAGGTAGATACAGGGTGGTGTGGAGGTGGTAGAGAGGTAGATACAGGGAGATACAGTATGAATTTCCACATTTCAAACAGTAATAGAAAACAAACAAAAGAGTTTGAAGTAAAAATATATTTTTGAAACGTATACTAATATTTTAGTTTTTTTTCCAATCAGGATTTGAAAACAATATCCATCAGATATAGTTTGGCATTTCCACTGAAGGCGTTTTCTGAAGAATTCCATTACTATTTTGGTTACTATTCTGATGATTTCCATTACTATTTACTATTTTGGTCATCTCTGGGCGAATGACAGTAACTTACTCACGAATGTCGGACTCATAGACTCGTTGTACATTCTCAGGTGTTTTAATATTTCGAGGAGGACTTTATGATTTCCTTGGTAATTTGGTTTTCCTGAAAAGGGTTTTTAACCCCTTAACGCATTTGCCCGTGTCTGACACCGGCGCATGTTACTGGCAAATTTACACATGCGCGTGTCTCACACGGGTGCTCTTGTATCTCGCGTTATTTTATTTCTAATGCCCGTCTGAGATCCGTTCTAGTAAAAATAGATATGCTAGATTATAATTAAACTTATTTACCATAGATGGCATCACTATGTAACATTTTTCTTGTGTAAACCACGTGGTGCATTTTGATGATTAGCTATAAGTTGGTTAGGAATTCTTTGTTATAAAGCGGTGTTTGGTGTTGAAAAGGTAATATATCTGTAGGAGATCACTTATGATAGTAAGCAAGTTAAATATCATAAAAGTAAACAGTTAACCATAAATTAATTTTTACTAAGTGTTTTTGTAACTTGTTTAGAAAACAGTTATCTGATAATGAGCGACTCTGACGATTTTGAGTATGCAAATTTATCAGAAAGTTTCAACGATGAAAGTGATGATCTTTTGAGTGATGGAAGGGAATCTAAAGATAATGGTCACGAGATTTTGGCTGTAGCAAGAAATTGGTATCAAATTAGTACTAATCAACCAAATGTTGCACCACCGAGATTTCCATTTGTAGCAAACCCTGGCTGTTAAAAAAAAAACTCGATCATTTTTTACCAGTTTTTCGAAAAAAACTCGTGCTGTAAGGGGTTAAGGAAGTCGATCTGGTCTCCAAGAATTCTTTCACTTTTTTGGTCATCTCTGGGGGGAATGGCAGTAATTTACTCACGAATGTCGAACTGGCGGACTCGTTGCACATTGTCAGGTGTTCTAATGTTCCGAGGAGGACTATTTGGTTTCCCTGGTAATTTGGTTTCATTGTAAATGTATTTAAGGAAGCCTATCTCGGCTCCGAGTAATCCATCACTCATTTGGTCACCTCTGGGGGAATGCCAGTAACTTACACACGAATGTCGGACTCAGTGACTCGTTGGACATTAGCACTTGTTCTAATGTTCCGAGGAGGACTATTTGATTTCCTTGGTAATTCTGTTTCCTTGGTAAATGTATTTAAGGAGGGCGCAGTGACCCAGTTGGATTGAGCAGTGGGCTAGTGATCAGAGAGTCACTGGCTCGATGCTCGTCGATTACAAATCCCTTACCGTGTACACTAATAGCGGCTGGCGCACGGAAAATCTGTCGTGGCTACAATATCCTCCAAGTTCTCAAAATTAACTCTGGAGGTGAGGGGTCAAGTGTTCTGGTCTCGTCACTTGACTCGGTTCCAAATTACGGGACAGGTCTTTTGGCCAAGGTTTTCTGATGTTCCGAAGACACGCACTTGGTTTCATTGGTAATGCATATCCACTTGCTCTCACGTTTGAAAACCCTCGCAATATTGTTTTTCGTTCAGGAACGTCACCAGTTTCATAGAGTCCGAAGCACGTCTTAAATGTTCAAAAGAGTATTCCCAGGAGGGTCATTCGTATAAGTTTTCGTTTTACAACTTCATGCATCTCGCTGGAATTTAACAATACAATATTTATTCTTATGATGGAGGAACAAGGGCATTTATATAAATTCAGTGTCACGGTTACGGAATAGTTGCTTTTAAAGAACGCCTCGATGACGAAACCGCGATGTTCACTGGACACACAATGGTGTCTACTGACATCTAGGAAATCCGTCTGAAATGTTGTTACCTCTCGTATCGCCCTACACCCACAACTCCCTTACCTGTGACCTTCAGAAATGCCCGAGTCTTTTTTTTTCAGCACCCTGTATATTTCGAAAACTGTGTAGAGAATGAATTTGTATCTTTGACAAAATTAATCAGCCAATTAATGTAGTTGTTTTCCTTAGTTTTCTTACGTTGGAGAATCTTAAATTTACTGCTTGAGGAAACTGATATAAGTAAAAAGAAATTAATTTAAAAGGCTGTATTTTTTTATAAATATGAAACTCACAGTAGGAGTCACGTTAGACCAATGACAAACAGTCGTGGTGTGCTTTAGATAAAATAAGGTTTCACTCCGAAAAACAAATGCTTTACTTCAATATTAAAAAATATCCCTCTTCAAAATCGTTATATATATATATATATATATATATATATATATATATATATATACACTATATTATTCCCATCCATACTCCATTTAACAAGATATTCGTATTGTTTAATATTAGATATAAACATGACTTATATTTTTACTTATAGAACTAGATTTTAAGATATATCAGGGAATTTATATAAAATGCCCTTGTTCCTCCATCATAAGAATAAATATTGTATTGTTAAATTCCAGCGAGATGCATGAAGTTGTGAAACGAAAACTTATACGAATGACCCTCCTGGGCATACTCTTTTGACACATGGCAAACTCTAAAAATATCATTTCAACTCAACTTCCGATTTTTACTACTGTTAGAGAATACAGATCAGGATGGGTATTATTATTTCCGTTTATACACATTTCATTTAAAAGTTTTGGCCAAGTCATTTGATATACTTTAAGAAAATGTATAAAAATAAAAGTTCAATTTATAGTATACCTAATGTGTACGTGTTTTTCCCCTTTTATAAAGAGTGTAGTTTGTTACAGAAAAGAAAATTATTAAGATTGTAGAATCAAATGAAAAGTTGATGCTACATAAGCTGAGACATTGTGGTAAATCTTTACAATTTAGTGATTTTGATGTGGATAGTAAGTAAATTCATCACAGCTTTCGTTTACATAAAGATGAAGGTTTATAAATTATGTGGGTTCAAGTTTATATTATATAGGTATCTGTAACATATTTAACATTGTGGTTCATCTAAACAATTTTTTTTTTTATCGCCGACTATTGAACAAACGATAGAAATTTCCCAAAATTCTCCTGTTTTTATCTCAAAATAGGACACAACTTATGAAACATGATATGAATAAAACTGATTATTTGAAAATATTATTGTCCCAAAGTTTGATAGCTGTTCTTCTTACATATCCCACTGTTTATCACAGCCGACCATCCAAACGTTCGACTCTCTTTGAATTCGAAAGCAGTTTCAGAGTTCCTCAGCAGGCATTGTTTTTTTCGCCATCGCAGGATTTGATTTTGTTTTTTTTATCAGGAACGACATCATTCGCATAGAGACGGAAGCGAGTCCTAAATATCTTCTGTGTCGCGATTGCAGAATCGTTGTTCTTAAAAACACCTCTATATTGAAACCGCGAGGTTCACCGGACTCATGGTGTTTGCTGACAACTAAAAAAATCTACCCAAACTAAGGCCGCCTACAGCACTGCCCTACCCCCTACCACTCCCTTACCAGGGACCTTCAGAAATGTAGGACTCCATTCTGCCACATCCTGTAGATCAATGGTTTGCATTTATTTATAAGCGACTAGCGATTTGATACATTTGCGCATCTTTTTGGGGAGTATTTCAATGATTATACATGAAATTCATATCTGTCATTGGCGATCCTACGATATTTTGTTTTAATAACCGTCTTCCCTTGGAAAAACATTGCATCTCACTTGGACTATCGCTAACTGATTAATTCCTACAGCTGAAAGCCAAACTTTTTACAGGAATACTTGCCCCACCCCTCTTTTAAGAATTCTTGATTTCTTAATAAAATATGTAGTATAACTATAAAATGGGTATGCATTATGATACTTTTCTTTTATAATTTGAATAATAGTATGGCTGTTCTTACTGATTATACCTGTTTTAAATTTTAAAAAAAATTGTTTTATATAGTAGAGAAGAAACAAAAAAACACAGCGGGAAAAAACATAAATCTTACTCTAACGATATTTCGTAAAAAAACTGGAACCAACTAAATGCCTAAGCATCATTTGGGCTAGTGTTTGCAGTAAATTGTAGTAAGCCTTTCTTAGCGTCATATCGACAGTCACATAGTTTCGGGTTTTAGGTGTTAATCTGATTATATATATACATCGCGTTATTGCCTACCACTGTTAAACCGCTTACACATCAAAGTTTGACTAAAAAAAGGGATATACACAAAGAGTGTTTAATTCGTTAACATACTACGTTTATTTCACAATAAATGTAACACAGATTAAAATTTATTTTGATTATAGCAAACATTGTCATAGAAAACTGCTATATAAAGAGAAATTTATGCATACACACACACACACACACACACACACACACATATATATATATATATATATATATATATATATATATATATATATATATATATATATATACAGAGAGAGAGAGAGAGAGAGAGATAGAAAGAGAGAGGAGTTTCATGGTATTTTGATTAAAAGATATGAAATTCTGACTCAGGCAATATTTTGCTTCCAATATGACCGGAAAAACATTTCCTTATAATATTTCTAATCATTATATTGCATGTGACCTTTAATTACTACTAGAATTCAAATAATGATACTACGCAATTTTCAGCTATAATAAAATAAAAATTATAAAACTATTTTAAGAATTTAATTATCTAATTAAAGTCACATCTCCATTAGCTTTTGAAATATTTACCCAGATTTAGTCTAATAAATTCATCTCAAATTGTTACAACTGAAATATTCAATTAGCTAAATGAATTATTAATCTTTGCAATATTTACCAAGGCGGAGAATATGAGGAAAATTTCTGATCCCTGTGGCATGATTCTTACATCACCTTTTTAAACGCGTTATGGTTTATTCACATTAACTGACGCCTCTAGAATTTCGAGCACTTAGTATTATACGTTTACCTTGCCCCTTTGAGTAGAAAATTCGAAATTAAGTAGTTTTGAATTCAATGAAAAAGATGGATTGTTTTACAAAATCCTCACACAATATTAGAGAAAGTCCTCTGAGAAATAGCTTTATTTCTATCATAAAATAGAGTTGATAAAAGCTTGTTCCCTAACAGAAAACAATTTTGTATCATGTCAGAGGAATATTTGATAAAAACTTCAACTGAACTTTTGGCTAAATTGCATTATCCATGTCAGCAGTTCTACTGGGGATGTATCTACGATACATAATATTTCAGGTTTCATTTTATACGAATAAAAAAGAAAAAGCAACCTTTAAATCAAACTTTCAGCAATTTTTTTGTTACCTTAACGTATGAGTATATTTAACGTAAGTTAAAATTATTTTCGTTAATAAAAGGATATTAAAATATTGCTTTATTTTATTTAGAAAATTTTGTAATTACCCATGCTTACTTTCATGCATTTTTTTCATATACGTATCTTTTTTCTCATAATATATTTATGAAAATTATATTTACAAATAAAATTATAAATATTTTTATATATATTTATTAAAAATCGATCTGTTGAAAGTGCAAAGATTTTTAATTAGAATTTATGTATGTTTTTGTCTTTTATGTAATCGCTTATCCGTTTATGACAATTGAAATTTGTTAAAATTCTATTAGTTAAAAACAGTTATTTAATAATTAATATAACATACCTAAAATGCAAATGTATATACAAAAAATGTCACTCACACCTACAGATATATCTTTGCGGCGTATTGACGGATAAACAGAAGTATTTATTTACTTGTATATAAAAATTATCCGTGTCTTTCGGGATATGGGCACGTTAAATCCGGAGACCGAAAAGTCCCTCTATGAGGTCAGAGAAGGTACGATCCCTACAGATGTCGTCTATGGTGGTTCTTGGTCAAAATTGAGGTGGCAACTAGCTAACACCTACTCTGACCCTCGTGGTGCTATATAAACCGAAGCCGCACACTTCAGCCCGTATCCTATATGGACCTGGTCTGGAACTTCCAGCCAGGGGTCATTAGAAACAAGAATGACAACAACATTTGATAGGTGCAGGCAAAGATTTTAGACACGAAATGTCCATTATCCTGGACTGCGGTATTTGGGTCTGACGAGAATCATGACACATTATGGAAAGTCACCAGTCTTCATTCAACACGTTCCTTTGTTATAAGATTTTTTTCTTTTTCTGTCGGAGGGTCATATTGTATCTTTTTTTTCGTTTTATTATGTTTTTGAAACGCATAAACAATAAAATGTTTCCCATCAACGTTTTACAGTAAACGTTAACATTATTACATACCTTAAGGAAATATTTCTGCAACAACAAAAACAACATATACGTATTATTTACGTGAATTATTAATGAGGAATTATTTCAGTTATGCGAATATATAAAGCCAAGAAGATGTGACCTAAATTTCCCTCACTCACGGCAAACACAAAGGCATTTGATTGGTCTATCTCGTGGGATAAAGTTTTTCCTTGAATAAGTTCATCCTTTCCTTTTTGTTGATAAGAAAATTTATCAGGATTTATTTTTACGAAGTATGTTTATTAATCAAGCAAGCTATGCTGTTATTGCGTTCGCTTTGATTCTTTTTGTCAGAGTGATGCTTTTGTCAGAGAGAATTTTTTATATGAAAGGTAAATACAAAAAAAGTATTTCAATTGTAGATATATATCAAAATAACAGATTTTTCCTGCTATGTGATATTGAATAGTGTTAGGGAACGTACTCGTACATTTTTTAATTTAGAGATTTCCCCATTTTTGTATCTTTAGCAAGAAATGAAGATCATTAGTGACTTTGCGCGGGACGCTTCGTCATGGGGTTGCTTTAGAAACGGCCAGATGTAAAGGAAAGAAAATGGTGAGGAAATGGGGCACGTTGTGGTCATGTTCTGATTTGGTGACGGTAGACAGCACAAACTGGTTTTTGACTGTCTCACGGGAGAGAGGGAAAATTCAGATGAATCAGTAGACATGAGATAGTCACCGGCATGGATACGATTTTTTACCCTCTCTTTCGCTCTTTCCATCATTGAAAATATGTTTAAGGAGCTATGGCTCTGTAACATGTCTAATTAATACGTTTTAATTGTATATTGATCATTTAACCAAGACCTGTTGATTTTAATAAAGTTTTGTATTTAATGTTATGTGTTTCTTCACTTGCTTTATTAAGCAAATGTTGCGGATCCAACCCAGGGTTGATTTTCCTCTATACGATCTTCTAAATATTGTATTAATGACAATTATTTATAAGATAATAAATATCGTTGACTCATTATCATTAAATACATGTAATTTCAGATTGTAACATGAATAATCTACCTTATTTAAAATTTAACTCTCTTTCTAACGAAATTTTGACTGTGTTAATGTCTTTTCACGTCTTACAAAAAGCAAATTTTAGTGGATCAAAAAGCTAAACTCAACGGTGAAGCTTAACTACTTACGCAAACAGCAAAAATCCAGTTTAAACTGCAAAAACAAAGAAAAAGTAAAATTACAAATGAAAAATGTTAAAGGTTAAAACGAGTTTGAAAAAAGAAAATTATAAAAGACAGTTAACTAGTTTTCTACAATTTTGTCTTGTGATACTTTACTAATACCATATATAGCCCCAAGGTTTTCCATTTGCAAATAATATTTTTTAACAAACACAGTCTAAGTTAACTAAAATTACTAAAGTATGTGCAGTAAGTAAATATTTAAATAAATCAACTAATGTCGGAGTCTGCCAATTTAATCATTTTATTCTTCTTTAAAGCCATTTGATAGGATGATAAGCCATGAGAAACAAGCAATATGCCGACAGTTTACGTAACGACAAAACAAATTTGCGTTATCTGAAATATTTCCGTTAAAACAGATATTTATTCAGTATAAAATTAATGTAACTAGTACGTAAATATCTGTACAATTAGATTTGAAAGCAGTCTGAGGATGTTGATTTCACGCCATACCAAATGTTACATTATTTCATCAAAACTTTAATATAATAGACTACAACTTCTACTTGATAAACCTCGGTTTCATGGAAAAATACAAACCTAGTACAAACTCAAATTTACCGACATCAGTGCCAACGTATTAGGCCAATGCCCAAAGTGTAAAACTAACTCTATACTATGTCTTAAAACGTAAAAACTATTAATGCCAATATCATATTTTGTCCTACTCTGAAACACATGCTCCACCTCTTAGAGAGATGTATTCGATTATGCTTTTCATCATTATACCCGAAAATCTCTGGAAGAATCAGGATATATCTGTGCTCAGATGGCAAACTGTTATAAGAAACTTTCCTTAAAAAAATGAGTTTTTCACATTCCGGATTCTCGTTCGCCGATATTTTCTAATTACTGTAACTACTGTAAGAAATAGCCAACTACACTGCTGGCCACCCAAATTGCAACACCAAGAAAGACAAGAGATATCACAACAAAATTTATTTTGTAGATAACATATTGACCAAGTATCAAATGATTAAATTTATAGACTTCTGTGAAGTGTGGTTTCTGCCAAAATCAGTAGCCAGATTAGCCGGTATTGTTGGAGATCACCGCTGCCACAAGCCTCGGCACTGATTCAAAGAGACCTGGGATGAGTTCTTGGGGTACAGCAGACCAAGCAGATTCCACACGTTGCCAAAGTTGATCTACTGTGGCAGCTGGGGATGGAATCTGGGTCAATCGTAGAGCAACCATGGACCACATGTTTTCTATCGGCGAAAGATCCGGAGAGCGAGGCAGCCAGATAAGCAATTCAATCTGGCGATTGACGAAGAACCGTTGGACAATGCGTTCCACGTGTGGTCGCGCATTATCCTGTTGAAATATGGCTGTGGGCAAGCCCTGAAGGTAAGGAAGGACAACTGGCTCCAACACCTCGTAGATGTAGCGCTGGCTGTTTAAAGTACCGGCAATGCGTACTAGAGGTGCGCGAGAGTGATATCCAATACCGCCCCATAATATAATACCCGGTGCAGGACCAGTGTTGCGGTGCATAACGCAGCTGTTCAGCATCCTCTCTTCACGGTGTCTCCAGACTCGATTGCGACCATCGTGGTGTCGCAGACAGAAGCGTGACTCGTCAATAAAGACACTTTCATTCCATTCTGCCGTCCACATCCTTCTGTCATCGCACCATTGGCGGCGGAGACGTCTGTGGTTCTGCGTCAAGGGTAGACAAAGCAATGGACGTCTTGCGGACAGACCACTCTGCTGTAAACGGCGTCGAATGGTACGCGCAGACACTGGATGATGCGTTACAGACAGCATGTGCTGTGCTACGGTTCGTGATGTGACTGAGCGATACATCACTGCCATACGCACAATTTGCCTGTCATCACGTGAAGTGGTGCTCTGAGGTGGATGCGATCGAACACGCCGGTCCGTCGTACCCTCCTGCATCCAACGATCACATATCCGCATTACAGTTGTTTGGTTTAGTCCAACACGACTACCAATTTCCCTGAAAGATAATCCACAATCTCGGTAGGCCACTATCCTTCCTCTGTCGAACTCGGATACTTGATCAAAAGATGATCGCTGTTTTCGACGAGGCATAATTGGTCGTTTTTTTTTTAAAATACCACAAGAAAAACACAATTGCCGAACTTGAAATCGTCGAAATCTCCAAGCCTTAAATAGCGCTTTGAAGTGGCGCCACAGGCGCGCGTGATGTGCGTCTGCGCTGAAATTCTAATCATTTGCATATCTAACCTCCGCTAATGCATGTTGTAAATTTCATGTTCTTTGCATGTTTCCTTCAGGGTGTTGCATTTACAGTGGCCAGCAGTGTATTTTCCTGAAACATTGGTACCAAGTTTGCTCATGTAAAACAAATTACTGATATTTTCATGACATCTTGAATCTTAGAATTGATGTTACGTGAATTTCCTATAAAATTTTTCTATCTGAGAACAAATATGTTGTATGATAAATTGTACCAAATTACAATTCAAAGGGTAGTAAAAACCAAACGTAAATACTATTTACAGAAAAGTCCTTTATATATTCGTAAAGCTCTAACAATCTAGATTTTTTCCACTATGTTTTGAAAACGACATCACTTAGGTGGAGCGCATTTGCGATGCAATGCCAGAACCGTTCTATAATGTTTACCATTATAGAACGGTTACTCTGTCGGTCATCATCTCTGGGTGAATAGCTGCCACTTCCACACTAATTTTCGGATTCAAGGACTCGTTGCACATTTTCAGAGGATGACCCCTTGGTTTCCTTCGTAATGCAGACCTACTTGCTCTCACCCTTTGAAATTGCTCGCAGGATTGTTTCTTGACCAGGAACGGCGTCATTTGCGTAACGCGGCCTGTGTATCGGTTATAAAATCGTTTATTTTAACCCCTTAAAGATAATTTTCAAGAAAACGGTAATAAAAGAGCCTATTTTTGTCCGGAGGATTCCATTCATTTCTTGATCTGCCACATCTGGTTAAAAAAGAACCATGCCCAATTGCATTATAAATAGTCTGGTGCTACCATTTGGTTTGTAAATTAAGAAATAAAAAAATTTCAGGGTAAATGAAATAGATTGCTTTAATCTTTTTGGTGCGTTACTTTTAAATACTCCAGCATGGAAATATTACGGGCACGAGAAATAGAAAGCGAAATCTCACCCCGTAATTTTGACGGGAGAGAGAAGGAAGGGGTTAAAGAACGTCTCGATAACGAAACTGCGATTTCAATAGGACTAACTCATGGTTTCTACTGATAAATAGAGAATTCGCCCGAACTGTTTCCACCTCTCCTGCCGCCCTCTCTTACCAGTAATCTTCTCTCTTACCAGTAATCTTCAGAAATGTGGAAATCCCTTCTGCCTTGCCTTGTAAATACTAATATACAAATGTTATAAAGGCCGTTGAAGGAGAGCCCTCTCCCTGGACGAGGCCTAATTGCCCCTGGGTCCTTGCTGTTCGTTGTAGAAATGGAGTACACAGTGGGAGAATGAAAACACGATTTTTAGTCCCAAATTTATTTATTATGCATCTATTTCTACTGGTACACACCCCAAGTTACAATGCATTGCTTGTATACCACAAATTCACACAGATCGATAAAAAATATCACGTTTAGGCCACTTTCCACGTGGCGAGCTATATTCCACACGTCCTTTCATCTCGAAAGCCGGCAGGAGAATCTGTACTCTCGCACAAGTTTTTTCAAACCCTCTACTTTCTGTCAAGCGGGTTCATCCCCTTACCCCCCTCGTGTGCAGTTCTGGTCGGGTAGTCAACGGGGATGGCTAGGAGAGTGGAAGAATAGGCGACCATTCTTGACAATTCCTGGATTCTTCCAAATTCGTTATGCGACCAAAGATATTAAACTGGGAATTATGCTACTTAAAAAAAGTTGTTTAGCGTCTTGGAGATTGTTAAATTATATGTTTCCTACATCCGCAAAACAACCTCATTTTGAAAAAATTGCATTTTTTAAAAATTTAGCAAAATATACTTATTTTTAAACTGTATTAAAAGAACTTGCACTTTAAAATTTCATGAATGCTGTTTCAGAAACAAACAATATATCTTTGTTTAAATATTTGTAAAATTAAAGAACAAGAATTCTGATGTTCAATAAAATACATGCAGACGTATTATGTCCTGTAATAAAAAATATGTAATTGCATGGAAAAATATCACGTCAAAACACTGTAAAAAAATTTCGTTACCCGTTAGCTGATGTCAAATGCAACCTTCTATTAACGTTCTTTTAGCATATTATTTATGATTAAATTGTCTACAGACCGGATAAAGTAAGTTAATTTAAAATTTCCTTACAGAACTTGAAAGAATTGACTTACGCTAGTGAAATGCGGCATTTTTTTTATGTACTAAGAAGATAAGAAATGGACAAATACCATTGAGGAATATTTTAGACGCAATTATAATCTATTTTGAATTTTAACCATTATATTTATATAAATATTCATTCTTGATTAATTACGCATTAATTCGTTTTTGAATTCAGGCAATAATATTTTTCATATTATGTTATTTAAAAAATCTGTAATTTAAATTTATAATTTAAAAATTTGAATCATATAAATATATAATATCGTAAAATAGTACGAGTCAGAAATGTTAAGGCTTATCTTGATTCTAAGAAGTAATTTGCATGATATACATTTAATTGCCTACTATTTAAACCAATATAATTTTGTGCTGGGAATTGTAGTTTGTAATTGCTAAATTTTTTAAAATTATTGTGTGTAATTATAACCTAATGACTTAAGTTACATGCATCTAAATTCTAGCAATTTGATTTAAATTAACGAGAAATACTCTTACCAGACAAAAAAAAATTGCAATGAGAATGTCTAAGAAAGAAAGATTTACCATACTGCATATAATTTTATTTTGTAAAGTAACATATTAACTAATTATCTTATATGGTGCTTATTTAAATATTATTCTGATTTTTCTTTCAAATGCTGCATTCTTGTATGAATATACCCTATAATGCAGTGGTTCCCAACCCTTTTATGTTTGTCGCACACCTGGGAATGAGATAAGAGTTCCGGAGCACCCTTGTTAGATTTTTTGTTTTTTCATTTTATTTTTTAAATATTAAATTAAAGTTGAATATACAGGATGTTTCTTAAAGAATCATCAAATAAAAAAAACATAACTATTCCTCTTTTAATCCGTTTTGTTCGAATAATGTGTAGACAGAAAAAGGGAAATCTCGTATTCCCGCAGCTGCTGACAGGTAGCGCTAAACGCTATTCCTTCGTCCGCCACTTCAGTATTTGCAAAAATGGCGACTGCACAACAGAAATCATTTTGTGCTCTACGCTTTGCGAACTGTGAGTCTGTAACAACTGCTCAATGTGATTTTCGTCGACAAAACCCTGATAAATTGAAGTTCCTACCCCTCAGAGAATTAGGCAATGGTATAAACAATTCCAAGACACGGGTTGTCTGTGTACGCATAACAGCAGTGGAAGCAGTGTATGCAGACATGCTCGCAAAAGTTTGGGAGGAATTTGCCTACCGTATAGACATAGATCGTGCATCAAAAGGTGGAAATAATGAACAACTTTAATTTCGTTTGCAAAAAACGTTATTATTAGCCTTGTAATATAAACTTAATTTTAAGTTCCTATGTTAAATATTTTTCATAATATACTCATTTCAAATCGGGTGATTCTTTTTGAAACATCCTCTATTTTAGGAACATGTTAAATTAAACTTCAAATCGATACTCATTCCATTGCAGATTTTATTCATTTATTGAAAGATATAAGTAACATGCTCTAGGATAGGATACATTTTTAGACCTAGCGTTCTATGTTACTTACTGTGCTAACATTGTGAGGTCATTTTCACGGCCGTGACATTTGTAAATCTACCATAAAAAGAAGAAAGAATATAGGAAGAAAACTTATTTATTTTTAAAACCTTATTTACTGTTTTCTCTTCCCTTATTTATCTTGAAAGTTATTTAAAAAGTTAACACAGTTTACAATTTAAAGGTCTGGTTAAATTCAGATGAAATTTTCTTATGTGAAATCAGAATAATTTACTGTGTTCATTGAAATTTATTAAGTGCTCACAAGCTGGAGACCTATCTGGTACAGTGTTTTTTTCCAGATGTGACAGGCACATTTCATTTGTTTACAATGGCCCATTAAGACTACGAAGATATGTTAGCTACTTTATTATGGGCGCACCATTTGGTGAGCCAGCATTGCTCCCTATGAAGGGACAACACGGTACTGTTCAACCCTTACTCGAGGTTTTAACTCATTACTTTAAAAAATGATCAGGAAATTCAGTAGAGGAGACCGGGGTTAGCTGGCATAAGGAGCTAGTTGGCACACGGCTTATATTTCCTGCCACCGCGGAGCTAGAGCGCTGTCATCTTGCTAGTAAGGAGTGTATATAAAGGTGCACCATCCACCGAAATTTCAGTCTGTTTGAAAGCATTACAATGGAAGGACCCCTGTTTTATCGTTTTTCTGACTGGTGGGTAAATTTTTTCATCGTAACTGTTACGTAATAATGTGTGACGCCTCCACCCAATTCGCCCTCTAGCGGCATGAATAACTCAGAACGAACTTTGTATCCGTACTAGAAGGAGCTCCGGGAACAAGCGGAGTTTCCTTTGGAAAACAATGCCACGCTATTAAACTTTTTATTTTGTTTACAGTCCATTTTGCTTTTTTGCTCAACATAGTACACCTCCGTACATTTTGGTCCTAGCGACCCGGAGGGTTTACCAGTGCATTAAATTTTGCCTTGGTTTTAACTTAAGAACAATGACAGAATCAGTTATTACAACGCTCAACCGCAAACGCGGTAATATAAAGGGACAGTTAAAGAAGATTAATATATGTGAAGATAGTGAGGATATCGCCGAACTGCAGGCCCAATTGGATATAATTTCGAAACTTCAAGAAAAATTTGAAGCTCTAAGAGACGAATATTATAGTATAGTCAGTGAAAAGAATTTCGAAGAAACTGAGGAAATGTTGTCAGAGCTAGATGAGGAGTTTCAAAATTCAGAGGTGAGTCTGAAAACCTTGATTAATAAACTTAAAATCAGTAAGAACAATTCTGCTTATCTAAATCAAAATTCTGACTGTTCTACTCCTGATTCGAATTCGATTAACAATGATCAGCTGAAAAGAATGTCAATAAAACTTCCAAAAATCCCTCTTCCTATTTTTAACGGAAAATTCGAGGAATGGAACTTGTTTAAAAGCCAGTTTATTAGTCTAATTGACGAAAATTCAGAACTTTCTGAAAACGAAAAGCTTCACTATCTACGTGGGTCACTAAAGGGAGAAGCAAAAATTATAGAAACCTCAGATGACAGTTATGTTTCCCTATTTAAAGCAGTTAAGCTTAGATTCGAAAACGAGAGGATCATCGTTGACTGTCACTTAAGAAACATTCTAAATCTTCAATCTATCAAACATGAGTCAGCCAAAGAGCTTCGAAACTTGTTGGATAATATAAACAAAAATCTTAGATCAGTGAAAATTTTGAATTTCGAAAGAGATAAATTTTCTAACGCTTTACTATTGAATATTGTTCTTGAAAAATTAGACCGCGAAACGCGAAAAAGTTATGAATTAACTCTGAAGGATAACGATGTACCGGATTTCGATGCATTTTTGGAATTTTTAGAAAGACGGTGTCAAATTCTAAACAGTATTCATGTTAACATCTCAACCAAGCCAAATTCCGAACGATTCAAATCCCTTTTCGTTAAATCTAATAAATCACCTCAGATGTGTGTAGTTTGTAAAACCAAAGCCCATGCATTATTTCACTGTGAGAGGTTTAAAGAAATGAAACTGGAAGATAGAGTCAATCTTGTTAAAAAACATAGACTTTGCTTTAACTGTTTAAGCGCCTTTCGCATGTTATCGAATTGCAATTCTAAAAGTTCTTGTTTCGTTTGTAAACAGACAAACCACCATACGCTCCTTCATAGGTATCTCGTCCCGCCAAAAACCGCAATACATTCAAATCAAAACTGTGAAAACCTTCCGTATTCTGACACGATAAATATCTCTCCCGCTCAAAATGAGTCATTGCTCGCACCAGACAAAACCATTGGCGCCACATTATCAGCAGATGTCAAAGAGTGTTGTTTAGCTACCAGCAGCCTTTTATGCACTACAATGTTATATATTGAGAACTCATTTGGCGAAAAAATAAAAGTAAAAGCAATTCTTGATAGTGGAAGTTCAGTATCAATTTGTACACAGGAAATAGCAGATTTTTTGGGATTAAAGAAAAAAAAATGCAATTCATCCATTTCAGGCATAAACGGAGGAGAATATTTTTAAAAAATAAAGTAACATCAAAAATTTCAAACGATGAGGGCAGCTTTTCCAAAGCATTATCATTCCTTGTGCTACCTAAAATCACAGAATTAACGCCTGTAAAGGAGATTGATATTTCTCGCGTATATTTCCCTCGCGAAATTAAGCTTGCTGACGATACGTTCAATCTTCCAAGTAGAATCAGTCTACTCATTGGTTGCCAGATATTTTTTGAATTGCTTAAGGCTGAAAAATTCAAATCATATGATAATAATTTGATGCTTCAGAACAGTGTTTTCGGCTATTTGGTTACCGGGACTGTGGAAGATGCAGCTTCTCACCATTTTACTGGTCTTGCTCATATTTCAGAAAGAGATTCTTTAGAACTTTCAGTCAAAAAATTCTTTGAGATGGAATCCTTTCCCGGGGATGATACAAATGAATCTCAAACATTTGAAAAGGAGTATTGTGAGCAACATTTTGTTACCACTCACAAAAGAGATGATAGCGGCAGATTTATTGTACGATTGCCCATTAAGGAAGGTACACGTTCTAGTTTAGGAGGATCTAAATCAATGGCGGAAAGACGTCTAAATTCCCTTTGGAAGAAATTGGACAAAGATCCAACTATGTCCACTTTATATAAAACATTTATGAATGAATATATTGCGTTAAATCACATGGAAAAGGTTTTGGACTGTGAGAACTGTAGTGAAATTTATTACATCTCGCATCACGCAGTTTTCCGCCCAGAGAGCATTTCTACCCCTCTTCGCGTCGTGTTTGATGCATCAGCCAAGTGCGAGAATGGAATAAGTCTCAACTCCATATTACTGAATGTTGGACTTGTTCAGCAGGATGTATTTTCAATAGTAGCTCTTTTCCGAACACATAAATATGTATTTAGTACATACATTACTAAAATATATAGGAAAATTCTTGTCGAAGAATCTGATAGAGATTTTCAAAGCATTTTGTGGAAATCAAGTCAGTGCTCTCCTGTTGAAACTTTTAGATTGCGTACAATTACGTACGGGACAGCATGCGCCCCGTATTTGGCGACGAGAACTTTAAAGGCTTTAGCTGAGGATGAACAGAAGTATTTTCCTCGTGCGTCCGCAGTTTTACTTACCGACGTCTACGTAGATGACATTTTGTCAGGTTCAGACAATTTAGAAGACACAATTTCTTTACAATTTGAGTTAATAGATGTATTGAACAAAGTTGGAATGCAATTACATAAATGGGTATCCAACCACCCAAACTTGTTAAATGACAGTAAAGGTGCTGAATATAACTTTTCTTCAGATTCTGATCCTGTGAAAACTCTCGGTATGCTTTGGGCATGTAATTCTGATAATTTAACCTTTAAGGTTAATGTAGACTCTAAAGCAAGCTTCACAAAACGGGATGTTCTATCTTCTATAGCACGCTTGTTTGATCCGCTTGGTCTTATTGGACCAGTAATTACAAAGGCCAAGATATTTCTACAAAATCTGTGGAGGGATAGGTTAAATTGGTCTGATCCAATTCCTCCTGATGATATGAAAGAATGGTTTAAATTCTTAAACGAACTTCCCGCTATAAATAAAGTGAAAATTCCTAAGCATGTGATCACTACAGATCCCATCATAATTCAATTACATGGATTCAGCGATGCGTCTGTACGGGCATATGGAGCAGCAATCTATGTAAGCTCAAAAAACAGCCAAGGACAGCAGCAAACAACACTGTTGTGTTGTAAATCCAGAGTATCTCCGATAAAAACCTTAACAATACCCAGGTTGGAATTATGTGCGGCATTGCTACTAGCTCGTCTAGTCGCAAAGATCATCTCTGTCATCCAAGTTGAATTCCATCATGTGTACCTGTGGTCGGACTCTACGATAACTCTAGCTTGGATAAAAACTCTTTATGAAAGACTTAAACCCTTTGTGTCCAACAGAGTTAAACAAATTAACGAACTGTGTCCTGACTATGATTGGAGACACGTTTCTTCTGAAACCAATCCTGCTGATGTCCTATCCAGAGGAACTAGTGCAACTAAGCTTCTACAGAACTCTATGTGGTGGACTGGCCCTTCATTTTTAAATTCGGACATTCCATCTTCTAAGGAACCTACTAACATGACTGATAATGATTATTCTAAAGAACTAAAGACTGCATATAATCCTGTCTTAGTTGCTAACACTACTAACAGCTTCATTGATGATTTTTTAAAAATTAGTAACAGTTTTACTAAACTTGTACATTCCTTTAGTTATATTTGCAGATTCATACATAATGTGAAATTTCCTAAGAATCGAAAAGTAGGTGAGTTGACAACTGAAGAAGTCATAAGTGCTGCAAATCATTTAGTTAAATTAGTTCAACACGCAACTTTTACATACGAAATTAATTGTTTAAAACATAACAAGGACTGGAAGCGGAGTCAGGTAAGGAATTTATATCCTTTTTTAGATCAAGATGAGCTTCTTCGAGCTGGGGGTCGATTACAAAATTCTCAACTGAACAACGATTCGAAACACCCAAAGCTTTTACCCGCTAGGCATAGATTCACTAAAATCATTATGGAATATTTCCACAAGAAAAACTTGCACGTATGTCCGCAATCACTCTTGCATTGCGTCAGACAAGAATTTTGGCCCATAGGAGGCAGAAATCTGGCAAGAAAAATTGTTAATGACTGTGCAATTTGTTTCAGAAATAAACCAATTAATTCTTATCAGTTGTTGGGAAATTTACCAGCCGAGCGAGTCATTCCAAGCCCAACATTTTCCAACTGCGGAATTGACTTTCCTTATAAATTATAAAGGTCAATGTAAGGGAACATCTCAAAAGGTATATGTAGCAAAATTTATATGTTTTGCCACTAAGGCAATCCATTTAGAGCTTGTGACAGATTTAACATCAAAGGCTCTTATAGCAGCATTAAAACGTTTCTTCGCAAGAAGAGGAAAATGTTCATGTATATTCTCTGACAATGCCAAGAATTTTATTGGGGCAAGTTCAGAGCTAAAGAGGTTGCACAAACTTATGAGCAATCCAGAAGAAATTTTAGCGAATTATTTAACATCTGAATGTATTACATGGAAATTTATCCCCCCCCAGATCTCCAAACTTTGGTGGATTATGGGAATCGGGGGTTTAAATCATTTAAATTCCACTTTCGAAGAGTAACTGGTTCATCTAAATTAACATTTGAGGAACTACTAACAGTCGTTATACAAATCGAAGGGATTTTAAATAGCCGACCAATCAGTCCAATGCCAACAGACCCCAGTGATTTAACTGCGTTAACCCCAGGTCATTTTTTAATTGGTCGTCCATTAAATTCTGTTGCAGAACAAACAATGATTGATAAACCAGACAATTATCTTACAAGGTGGCAAAGAACCACAAAATTCGTCCAATATATTTGGAAGCGATGGTCAATTGATTACCTCAATCATTTAAACTTGCGAAACAAATGGATGTTTTTAAAAGATAATGTTAAACCCAATGCCATGGTTATACTTAAGGACAAAGATTTGCCTCCTTACAAATGGAAACTTGGCCGCATCGAAAAGATAGTTAAGGATAAAAAGTTAAGAATAAAGATAGTTAAAGGTGCGGACAACGCTGTTAGAGTAGTGTACATCAAAAAAGCTAATGGAGTGGTAAAACGAGGCATCACTCAAATTTGTTTATTACCTGTAAATGATGAACAGTCTTTTAATGATTATTGTAAATAAGTTATATGTTTAATGTGCTTTTCAATACTGCATAATATTTCTTAATTTTTTATTATTGTAATGTGCTTTGTGCTAACTTGTTATTCGCATACTTTTTCTAATATTTTTATGTATCACTGTATGTATTTTTAAATTTTCACAATTTCAAAGCGGGAGTATGTTACGTAATAATGTGTGACGTAATACCTCCACCCAATTCGCCCTCTAGCGGCATGAATAACTGAGAACGAACTTTGTATCCGTACTAGAAGGAGCTCCAGGAACAAGCAGAGTTTCCTTTTGCAAACAATGCCACGCTATTAAACTTTTTATTTTGCTTAGAGTCCACTTTGCTTTTTTGCTCAACATAGTACGCCTCCGTACAGTAACTTTTTTTGATCTGGTGAACCTGCAGATCAAATTGAGGTGCTGCTGATGACGGTTTTCGAAAGAGTGGTTAACTGTGGTTAAATGCATGTATCATAATCTTTTGTTTCTGATGTTTGGGATTGTGTGGTATCCAGCTTGTTTTGGATTTCCCTGTGGGGCTAGTTGGCATAGTTAGGTATGGGGTCAGTTGGCATAGCTATATATATAGGAGAGTAACAGACCGAGCAAATCGACCAACGGAGAGGGTGACCGAGGCCGTTCAAGCTCACAATGTTGAAGGCAAAAGCTTGGCTCAACACGATGGCTGGACCTGATTGACTTTATTATTTTATGAACAGAAACAAATTCTTATCTATTCGAACACCTGAGGCCACTAGCCTAGCTCAAGCCATCAGTTTCAACGACTAACGTCGGAAACCTTTTCACTTTACTCCAAACAGTGCTGAACAGGCATGGATTCGACCCACAGGACATCTACAATATGGACGAAACGGATTACAACCGTTCAAAAGCCAGACAAGGTAATAGGACGGAAAGAGTTTAAGAAAATTGGACAGATCACCTCTGCTGAAAGAGGTACCCTTGATACTGTGGCTATTTGCGTTTCGGCCGGAGGAAGTGCTATTCCTCTATTTTTCATTTTTCCACGAGCCAAGTTCAATGAACATTTAGTACAATCCGGACCAGAGGACTCCAGCGGCGATTCCAAAAGACAGGTTGGATTGTCGAACGCAATTTTGTAAAGTTTTCCCAACATTTTATCCACTTTACCAGATGTTCACAAGCGCGACCTGTGCTGCTCGTCCACGATAACCACGATTCACATTTGTCCATGGAGACCCTCGATTTGTTCAAAGGAAATGGGGTTACTGTCCTATCGTTTCCTCCACACTGCAGCCATAAATTGCAACCATTGGACAGAACTGTATTTGGACCCCTTAAAAAATACGTCAACACGGCTTGTGACGCTTGGATGACCAGTCATCCAGGTAAAACTTTAACCATATACGATATCCCAGCAATTGTGAAAACAGCCTTTCAATCAGCTGTGATTCCGTACAACTTTACATCTGGATTTCAAGTGAGTGGGATCTGCCCATTCAACCAAGGCATATTTGAGGAATCAGACTTTTTGCAATTTTCCGTCACCGATAGCCCTGCTCCAGAGGGTGCACAAACTGCCGATGAATCAGAGCTAAGGGAACTCAAAGAACCCGCTCTAATGACAAATGACCTTAGAGGTACACCGGCATTGATGACCACTCCAACATCTTCCCCACAAATCACTCCAGAGGAAATTCGCCCTTCCCCCAACGCCGTGTTGCGACAGCAATCCAACCGTGGCCGAAAAAGGAGGTTTTCTGCTATTTTAACACACACTCCTACCAAAAATAGAATCGCGGTTGAAAAAGTGTTTAAGGAAAAGCCATATTACCCCAAGTTTTGATAAAATATTTTTTTTCTCGAAAATTCCTATGTTTTGCTTATCCATATCGATATCACGTTATGCCAACTTATCCCTAGAGGTATGCTAACTAACCCCGCACCCGGGGTTAGTTGCCATAGTTGGAAGCTTTTAGGAAAAGTGTTTTTGGGGTTACCTAAACACGGATTTAATTATTGGATACTACATGATTTTCTAGTCAAAGTGTCCATCTATCCGCCGCATTCACCAGAATCTCTCCAAGCATTGCACAAAAAAATAGAAAAAACCAAAAACCAAAATCTATGCCAACTAGCCCCGGTCTCCCCTATAGTATGACACTAAATGACTACAATACACTGGAAATTGTTAAAAAATGACTGTCATTTTAGTCCTTTATTTCAAAACAAAAAAATATGCAATTACATGCAATCGGTATAATTCTAAAGGTATTTAGGTATAGAAAAATAATAAATTTGTTTAGTGTAGCAATTTATGATAAATGTTAATGTGAAATCTCCGCCTGTGTTTTTTTTAACATAATGGAATTCAGGGTTTGATTCTCGATATACATGCGCGGATTTCATCTTCCAGAGATAGGACACGATTCATTTACCACTAAGCGGTAAAAAAATTATATATATATATATATCTTATTTATAAAAGCGAATGTTTGCGTGCGTGCGCGCGTGTGTGTGTGTGGGCGGCCTCTAGGAGGATCTGTGAAACTTACAGCCATGAAATTTGGCACACGGGTAGTGAAGAGTCTGAACATGTGCACCTCGAAGCCCGAATTTTAAATTTTATTACCGTTAATTTTTAATTAATAAAAAACCAACAATTTTTGAAGGGTGAGTCCAGAAAATAGAACAGCTTCGCAGCCGCCATATTTGAAATGTCAAATCGATGCATTTTTTTTTCATGATAGTACATAAATGTTACATATTTGGAAAGAGCTTTCAAAACTGATATTTTTTTCTGCTTACATGTATTCTGTTACTTTGAAAGTTTTACACATATTTTAATTCTACAGCTAAGAAATCAAATCACCCATCTCAGTATGGTGCAGCCATCTGTCGGCAGCGACTGAAATGAAAATTGACGGGAATTTGGAAAGAGCTCCTCATGGTTCCAATTCTTTAGAAATGTGTACAACTTATAGATTTGGATATGCATTATTGGTACTATAGCTTTTTGCAGTAAATGTCTTGAATTCAGAACAATATCCACCCTCCTGGAAATAATATTTAATATGTAATAAATATTAAATATTATTACATATTAAATATTTTTTATTCAAGTTGAATACATTTAAAATTAATGCATCTTCCCCTCAAAAAAGAGGAGAATGGAATAAACAAACTGAAAAACTATGCTCACCATATTTATATATATAAAAAAAACCTTAATTTACCAAAAAATATTTTTATGTGCTATGAAAGCAATAATTGTTTCGTTAATTTGATTATAAAAAGACTCATGTTTTTTAATTTCTTGATCTCACATATTCCATACAATATTTATGTTTAACCTTATGTTGCTGTTACGTTTAGCTTCATCTCTATATTTTGACCCTTTCAACATAAGAATATTTATGGTGCGTGGAGCCCTAATTGCAGATTTCTATTAATTTTTACGTTTGTCAGTGGCTTCTACCTATACTTTATTTTTTTCTTTTCTAAAGAATCTTGCATTTATGGTTCATGGAACTCTTAATTTCATATTTCTATTATTTTTTTTCTTTGTCAATGCCTTCTAGCTATACTTTAATATTTTTGCTACAAAATCATGCATTTATGGAGACATTTATTATGCAGATATTAATTATGGAGATGTTTATTACTAAGGAATCTTGCATTTATGGTGTGTGGATCCCTAAATTGCAGATTTTTATTAATTTTTTCGTTTGTCAAGGTCTTTTACCTATACAATTGTCAAATGGAATGCATAGAGTTGCAATCTGACATCAAACTTAAAGAGAAATTCAATCGAGTCTCTTTGTTGTACTCATAAATCATACCTACCCAGATATAAATATTCTTCACTGCATAGTCAAGCGATATTACATCTGTGAACAAGTACGTATTTTCAAGAGTGAAGCACATTAAGAGTCAAATTAGAACCAAAATATCGGATGAACATCTTAACAACACCATGCGAATTGCAACCACTTTAATCGACCCAGATACTGAAGCTTTAGTTTTTCAAATTCAATGCCAAATATCACATTAATTTTATGACTCCTATAGTTATCTCCTATAGTTCTCCTATACTTATCTCCTATAGTTATACAGGGGTGTCCAGCCCGCGGATCGCATGCGGCCCAAAGCAAGTGTTAGTGCGACCCAGAGACAGAGAGCTCAAAGCAAAAAAAAATATATATTAATAGCCTGCCTTGATATAAAAAATAATGCGGGAAAAAAATTAACCATGTTATGCAAATCATCTTCAAAATGGTGAATTTTATGAAGGCATGGGGATTGATTCATCGCCAGTTTCAGGAATTTCTTAAAAGCTTGGATGCTGAATATGGAGATACTTTTAAGAAATAAGGTAGCTCAATGGAGAAAATATTAGAAAGGTTTTATAGCCAACTTGATGATATCAAATTGTTTATGACATTGAAAAGTAATCTGTGTCAGAACTTTGTGATAACTGGCTTTCACATTTAGCAGATTTTCATAGACCTGAATGCCTATTTAAAGGACTCAAACACCCGTCACTTCATGGATTTTACTTCAGTGTAAAATCCATGAAGTTGAAATTATGGCAAGCCAAATTATATGTTAAAAATTTTTTGCATTTCGAGACGCTGACCAAGCACAATTCTAAAAATGTTATAAAATATGCAGCCTTACTTTCCGATTTACTAAAAGAATTTAAAATTGATTTCAGAACATTTGGAAAAATAAACAATTGATTTTTTTGCATGTTTTCTACTCTATTTACAGTCGGTATAGATATAATTCTAGCAAATTGTCAAATGGAATGCATAGAGTTGCAATCTGACATCAAACTTAAAGAGAAATTCAATCGAGTCTCTTTGTTGTAGTCATAAATCATACCTACCCAGATATAAATATTCTTCACTGCATAGTCAAGCGATATTACATCTGTGAACAACTACGTATTTTCAAGAGTGAAGCACATTAAGAGTCAAATTAGAACCAAAATATCGGATGAACATCTTAACAACACCATGAGAATTGCAACCACTTCAATCGACCCAGATACTGAAGCTTTAGTTTTTCAAATTCAATGCCAAATATCACATTAATTTTATGACTCCTATAGTTATCTTTTTAATTATATATAAAATTTATAATTAAATAAATACATATGTTAACTATACATTATACTTTTTTTACTCATCAAACATTTTTAATTTTAGGTATATTTTTGTGTGGCCTAAGACAATTCATATTCTTTCAATGTGGCCCAAGGAATCTAAAAGGTTGGACACCCCTGCTTTAATACTTTATTTTTTTGTTTTTGAATTATTTACATTTTACTTAAATTCAATTCAAGCAATACTTTATTTATACCGTGTTTAATTTTTCATGCTGAGTTCACAAGGCAAAAGACGATTTGACATTTTTACTTTTCAGCTTTTAGTGGTACAATGATGAAAGGATGAATCTATCTAAATTCTGAGATGTGTATAACATTTCACATGTTTTTTCCTATGTTATTTATACTGTGTTTAGTTTTTAAATTGACTTTGGTTAACAAACATTCATATTGAACCCCGAATCAAGAAACGAGAAACAAAGTTTATGAAGGTACTTTGAGATAATATTTGGATAAGTTTAATTGAACAGAGATTTATATGGAGTTTAATAAGGACAGGATATTTCTATTATTGCTACAGAATCTTGCATTTATGGTGCGTGCAGCCCAAATTGCAGATTTCTGCTAATTTTTTCATCAGTCAGTGCTGTGGCAATTTCCCCCTCCTCTAGGCGAGCAGAAAGATCATTAAAATCGTCACTAGCCGTGAACCTATTCTAAAGAAAGGCAGCCCCACGAGCGAAGAGGAGCTACAATAAAACACCTCTTCGGGGCGCGTTGCTAGAATAAAAGTGCCGCCAGTCTGATGCCATACCTTGACGTTACACGACGATGAGAGGAACGCCCTCGACACAAGACCCTAACGAGCTAACGGAGCTATGAAGATAAAGTGATCATCATCGTTTTTGCACACGGCTTGGCAGTCCAATCTATCCAGATCGAGCTGGAGAGACGAGGCTGTAAAATAATCCCACCAGGGATTAAGCTTTTAAATAAGCCGACGAGAGATTGAAAGCTAGATTTGAGATATTGAGAGATTAGAAGCTAGAGTTTAGGAGTGATAGCTGATCTCCTAGCTTCACTCAATTTGAGTGACTTTCCTATTTTTTGAGTCTCTGCCCTCTGCTTGAAGAAGACCGTTTCTAATCGAGAAAGGTCGGGGAAAACGATCGAAACTTGATCTCCCCAAATATATTATTTCTGAGAAGCTGCTAGCTTCCAGTGGAAGAGTGTGTGTGTCGAGCCGACTAAAACTCTGTGTTAATCCACGTTTCATCTGAGGAGAGACAATCTCGTCTGATCTACATCGTTTCGCTAAAGGACTGAATTCGACGGCTATTTCTTCCGTGACCTGACCGGCAGTTCATCATCTCGCTACAGCGTCAGTGTGTCCCTTCCTTGAGAGGTTGTTCCAGAAATTCCTCGAACTACTCCGACTTCTACGTACTTCACTGTGGACTATATAAAATTACATCGCGGCTTAACTGTGTGATTGTTAAATAAAAGTGTAATTCATTAATATTAAAAGTCTCGATTTTAGTTAAGCTGTCTGCCTTACACGTAACCTGAAACGCTACCTAAAGTGTTTTGACACTAATCGCAGGAATACGTTACAGTGTCTTTAACCAATACTTAAATACTTTTTTTTGCCTACAGAATCCTGCATTTATGGAGGTATCTATTTGGTTAATTAGACATTTTTACTTTTAAGCTTTTAGTGATTTATTATAAATGTATGTATTTTATGATATTTATACTGCTATTAAATCTATGTTATTTATACCGTGTTTAGTTTCTAATTTTTTTTTGTTAACAAACATTAGACAATGTGACATTTTTACTTTTAAAATTTTATTGGTAAAATAATGAAAGTGGGCGTTGCCATTCGAAAATTTCTAGTATATATATATATATATATATATATATATATATACATACACTTAATAAGTATAATATATATAGGCACTTCTCATTAGACTTTTACATTTTGTTATTCACTGCTGTTTTAATGGTTACTTTAGGGACCACATAGGGATCCAGCATTGCACCCTACGAGGGGGACGACACGGAAACAACCAAACCTTATACGGGATTTGAACCCAAGCAAACTGTGTGGCAGCTTAGAACATTAACCACTACACCATGTGTGAGGCATACACATACATACATACATACACACACACATATGCGTGTGTGTGTATGTGTGTGTGTGTGTGTCTGTCTGTCTGCCTGTGTGTGACTGTGTGTGTGTCTGTGTGTGTGTCTGTGTGTGTCTGTGTGTCTGGTTATGTATAACAACTTCGACTGCGTCATTATAAACTGTCGATGAAATGATAAAAAAAAGTAACGTAAAGAACGATCGGAATACAATAATTCCTTTCAGAAACAATTTTTGGTAATATGTGTCATTTTTAACTTTTTTAAATCCTGTCAAAATAATGATACAAATTATAACATGGGAAACGCCTAACTAAGCCATAGTGACAATTAACTATTCCCATGAAACAATTTCCAGCAAAATAGTTTATGTAGACTCCAGAAAAAATCAACAATCTAAAAAAAACAATTATTTTTATAGTTCGGATGCAAACTTTAAAAGTTAGGATGCGAAATACAGCTAAAAAATATTTTCACTCTTTCCTCTGAAAACTGAGTTCATATACTTTGTTCCTTCGTCCGCTTCAGTAACATATGAGCTATGGCTAAAAACATCAGCTGGACTTTCGTAGTTCCAATTATTATTCTTTGTGCTGTTCAGCGACAAAACTTTTTGAAACTAATAAAGATTAAACTAATTGGAAGCAGACACTAATGAATTTTATCTATAAATAGATCTATGCCAACGGGAAACGAACCTTAGGCTAGCCAATTCAAATATCTTAAGTAATTAAACTTTATCTGTAGGCGAATTAATCAGAAAGTTAATAAGATAAAAAAAATTAGTCCACTGTAACTTTTGTTGCATGTCAAATGCCATACATTATTTATAGACACTCAATATACTATCAATATATTATGCACAGTTTAATGCATTAATTTGAAAAATCTATATGGGGGGTAGGTAATAAAATTTAAAAAAAAATAATTGATTTAAAAGCAAGCATACGAAATTCGATTTGGGGCTTGTTGGTCATAATTGCTTATCGTAAACAGATGATCGTACTGAAAAAGTATTTCATACGAATATGAAAAATCTCAGTTTCTCAATGTGTCTGCGGTTTAAGTTAAAAGGTTTGCATCAATAATAATTATATACATATATATATACATATATATATTTAAATACATACATATATATATATATAATATATATATATATATATATATATATAATTAATATATATATATATATATATATATATATATATATATATATATATATATATGCATACATAAATATATATTAGATTTTTGTTCTATGTTTGAGCCTTTTGAAATATTTACGGGCAAAAATCCTATATTTCAGAAACACAAAGAAATTATGGCAAAATAAATTATTGTAGAGCACTTAAATGTTTCATTAAATATTTTTTCATAAATCATAGGGATGTTTGGCATGATATTTATATTATTTATAATTCAATGTTCTATAAGTCAATCAATTTTTTCTTAATATCTTCTTTGAATTTTCTTTTGTAAATAGCTTAAACATTCATTTATTTTATCCCCAAGGAGTGGCGACAGAAATTACAAAACGATACATATCCGATTTCTAATTTATACAGTGTTTTCCCCTCTTATCAACTAAACGAAATTTCTAAAATCTGAACCCCGTTGAAAGGAAACCAAAAATGCATCAGTAACTAAAACTTAAATTTCAATTTAGGAGGCACAAAAGCACAGAATTCGTATTCAGGATGAAAAAAAATACAGCCGAAATGCGATTCCAATGGAAGATAAAATTTTAAAGTAATTTTCAAGATTCAGCTGAATTCTTATCACGGCCGGGTTTTTCAATTTACATATTCAAGGCAATTTTTCGAGGCATAAGAAGTTATATTTCAAAACCCATTATTTATGTCTCATTCAGCTTAAAATTTCAAACTGCGGTTGTTCAAAAGTTTTTTCAGACATATATCTCTACCACGTTTTAAAAGAATCATTTAATTTTGAAGTTCGTTTATTTATTTTGACAAATCTGTGTTTTTTTTTTAGGAAATAAGAATGTTTATTCATCTTTTAAAACTAGCACCTTTTTTTAGACTAGCTAATTTTTTTTGAATGTATTCTTTAGGATTAAAGAAATTTCTTTAGTATTAAAAGCTATCAAAATCTATTTTTAAATAAATAATAGTAGTACGTATTATTCACAACTTTTGCCGAGTTAAAATATTAACCACGACAATGATTCTACATATATATGAATAAATAAATATGTAAATATATATATTATATATATATATATATATATATATATATATATATATATATATATATATATATATATATATAAAGAGAGAGAGAGAGCGAGAGAGGGAGATATTTATATATATTAATCTTTTTGTTTTTTTTGCATAACGTATTAATGCTATGCTCTAGAATCTCGATGAAAGCTAAAGAAAATTAATTTTTGAACAGAATTAAAATTTTCCGCCTAATATGTGTTCTTAAAGAATAGGGATGCATTGTTCTACATTTCATTCATTTATAATTATTATTTCTCTTTGTTCAATAAACATTTCACGACATCTTCATTTAATTTCCCTTTTTTAATCTCTGAAACATCCATTTATTTAAAAAGTTAAAAAGTTAAAGAGTTATTTATTTCCAGATTGAATGAAACGAAAGTATATAGATGCTAATTTTCAAAGATTGTTGCACAAAGCAAACAGATTTATTCTTATATTGTTTAAATATTGTCGAGTTCCAACTGAGCAGTTTATTATTTTATGGGTCCTTTCATTTATAATTGGACATATTACTGTTGACTAATTGCGCGTTATTTTATAAATGCATTTACGGAAAATCTCCCTACAATTTTTTTTTCGAATCAAGAGAAAAATGTGCATTAAAAACATCGTTTTTCCTTCCCCAGAATTGCTTTAGAAGAAAAGTTTTGTTGTTGGTATTCACATTTAACTGGAGATAACTGTGTTGTAAATAAAAGCTTTCAGTATTGCTAGTTAACAAGGTTGACAGGTTTTACCTGCAGCAGCGAGAAAAACGGTAATTACTATGCTATAGCAATGTCCAAAGGATTCTCAGGCTTGTTTAGTACCTTATTTCAATAATTTGAGTTTCAAATTAAAACGATTGTTATTTGTTTGTTATTGTGAATTAAATGTTATGGTTTAACTAGCTGAAAACCCGCACTTCGCTACGGAGTACGTTCAAATTAAATACAACGGTCAATGTATGCAATTAATGCCAATATATATATATATATATATATATATATATATATATATATATATATATATATATATATATATATATATATATATATATATTTATAAAAAATTGTAAGAGGGATATTTTTATAGACAAAATAATGTAGAAGAAAATATTGAAATTAAATCTAATATGACATACTAAAGAATATGGTACAGTTAATATAGTACAGTTTGAGGAACATATCTTTTACTATACTTTAATTTTTTTTGCATAATGTCCAATCATCCGCCGCATTAGAAGAAAATATTTATTTTTGTCTATTTCGTATTAGGAACGTCACGAGAAATTTATTTGAAGTACGAGAAAAAGAAATCACATGATCAGCAATTAATACATTACATTCTAAAAATTTATCTTTAAAAATTCACCAAAAATCAGAAAAGGGAGGTAAGGATTCAAAAGACATTTCATTTTAAAGGAATTTTTATGATCTTTCTCGGGATATAAATTTTATAGCCCTCAAATTATTATTTTAAATGCAAACTTAAAAAAAGGTACTAAAACAGATTAAAAATTTAATTTAAAAAAATCTAAGAAGACTTTTTTCAAAAATCTTTCTTAGTGCACCCGTACACTATAAAAAGAATCTTCCTGCAAAATTTCACCCCTTTAGGTCTAGCGGATTGGTCTGTGCGTTGTATGTCAGTCAATCAGTTACGGAACTGTTATATATATATATATAGATTATGATGCCATAAGTTTCAGTGAAAAGTCCTCAATAAAAATCCCCTCCTTTTATTTACATTTAATTTTTACATTAATATTAAGTAAAACCTTAGTACCTGGGACAAAGGTTCCACTGTCATGAATATTATTTCCGGGAAATCTAAAATCTACTTGTACTGTCATAAACGTTTATTTCAATACCTCGGATTCGATACCTTGGAAATTATTTTTAATCTATCTAGAACTATGCACTTAAATGTTTTAAATTAACATCGTAGTTGACATTTTCGCAATGCGGAGATTTCCCCTGAAACTTACGGCGTCATAATTACAGCCAATAAACACATCGGACTAAGGCGCTAAACGAGCCCGAGAAACTCCTAGCTTAGCAGTTTTAGAATCGAGTGTGGAAAGCATTTAAGCTAGGTCAATTCTTCTTACACTGGAATCTCTTCGCCACGGAAATGTGCAAATGCATTTCTTCTGTTTCTCTGTTATATTAAAACCCGAAAATTTTAAAACAATGATTACTCATGTACTGTAGTTCGATTGATTTCTTGGGAATTATTCTATAATTAAATATGCTGGACTTTCATATAATACAACATGTATACTTTGTTATCTATTTAAATTTATATTATAACAAGATAACATTAGAGGCAGTCCCGCAAGTGGAAAATGTATGTTCGTTATTTAAAAAAAAATTAAATTAAATACCACCGTGAAGGGCTTAACATTTTATTGAATATAGCTTCGTTATATCCGGAGCACTCAAGTTAAAATGTTTTAGATTAAGAAGCCTTCAAACTTCATTTATCAGCCCTATATATTTTCAATCCGGTTAACAAAAATAGGGTGATGGCGAGCTAAAGTTAAAAAAAATCTATTCTACTGCTCTTAAAGGCTTTAAAATGCCGTTAATCCTTTCTAAGGGACTGGGCGTAAAAAACAAGCTATTATCTCTTCATCGGGAAAAAAGTTTTAACTTTAAAAATGTGAAGCAGGAAGAAAGAAAAAACTATCCAGAATTTTACCCTTCACAGATACTCGAATTTTCCTCAAGAAATAACTTTACCTAAAATGTTTAATTGTATTTCCTATTTCTGTTCCTGAAACCTCGAATATCAAACTCAATGATTGATGGAATTTCAAGGAAATTACCATGACATACATACATACATATATATATATATATATATATATATATACATATATATATATATATATATATATATATATATATGTAATATATTACATTTTATGCCCTCCATTCTAGCATTTAAATTCCCTTTCCTAAATCCAATCCCCAATAACATTACTTTACCTCTACAAAACCCCTAGGAACAGAACTTCCCATGAATTGCATGCCTTTGAATTTATACACGTGTACATGTTAAAATTCAGGCATGGGATCGCATCGTGAGCACCAATATCTGCTGACCCTGCAGAATAAGAGCCACATGTCTTTTTCGCCTCTCGCCTTTACTGTTGAAAGGTGATATTCGATTCTGAGCTGTCTGTTGAGATGAACGGACGTACTTTTGTCACTGCAATAAACGACTCGACCCGACTGCTTCCAAATTTAATTTTATTCTTTTCAGGCTGAGTCTAGCTTCAGCCGTATAAATATGAGCTAGCTTCTCTTTCAGAATATAATTTAAGGATGTAATGGATATATATATATATATATATATATATATACCTGTGTGTGCCTATATGCATTCTGTACCATGATATATCTGAAGGTAACTTTACAAACATCATTTTTGTTAAGGTAAGAATCTCAGAAACTCAATGAAAAGAATCAGAAATTGAAAGAGCAAAATTGCATATCTACTCCCTTATCGCTATTTATACGCACTTTTACGGAATTTAAATTATCCGAAGATTTCCTCTATAAAGACGACATTAATCCTTAGGGCCAATATGCCGTACTCGTTTGGAAATACGTAGTGTGACACTGATATAAATATATATATATATGTTGTATATCTTAATAGGTATATTTTATGTTTGCAGTGTTCTTCCCAAGATTTTGTCATCTGTGGAATTTTTATTAAAAATATTTGACTGAAATGGCTGGTAGATAATTAATCAACTATGTAATGCAAACATACATATATTTAAATAGAATTAAAGGCATGCGTTTTAAGATGTTTTGCAAATATTTAATAAAATTAATGACGGAATAAACGGATACTAAAATAGAAAATATTTTTTGTTTGTTTCTCCGTGCCTAAAATTGTAAAAATTTGTAACTTTGAAGAATTGCGTTATTATTATTATTTTTCTTTAATTGTGGCTATATTGAAAATTATAATTTACATTTAGGTGGTATTCGAAAAAAAGGCATTCCCCGGGCATTCGCCTTGGAATTCGTACCTTGTGCAACATCAAATCCGAATCTACAGTAAAACGGAATAATACTTTTATTATTTTAAACATATTATGGCTGTCTAATAGATAAACATATTATATGAAATATAAAGGAGTAGATGCTATTTACTTATTTACAAACAGGGAAAAGTGATAGCGACTGGCTCAATGACTGATTCAACTCTGAAGTGCGTAGTACCGATGCTCACACCGGCATATATGAAATCAGCTTATTTTTATCAGGTGACCCCCTGTGATTCCGTATGCCCAGTCGTCGCGTCGTGAAGAAAGATTGTGAAAGTTAAGTTATATAACGGGAAAAAAGATCAAAAGCAGCGAGTCAATGGAATAGATTTAAACTAGTGTGGCTTTATTTCTTTCTTACCCACGCACACACACACACACACACACATATATATATGTAATAAATTAAATATTAGGCCCTCCATTCTATCATTTAAATTCCCTTTCCTAAATCCAATCCCCAGTAACATTACTTTAGCGTTTTAAAAACCCATAGCAACAGAACTTCCCATAAAACAGCAAACGTTGCATTTCTACACGTTGTCACATCGTGGACATCGGCACTCCTTATTTCGACTCAGCCGGTGGAATTGATGATTTTTCCACATGTGTTGCAGGCACATCAAAAGGAACGCTAATGTGCAAGAGTCGCCAAATAACCTTTTTTTTCTTCTTCCCGCAGTCAGCACGTATGTTACCGATCAGTGGCGGCATCCATTAAAATAACAATGAAGTATGTCCCGGGCCCAAATGGATTTCAGGTTTCCTTGAAAGGGTCGGCACGAGCGGAAGTGACCCCCATCGGCCCGGAAGTCAAGGTTGTTCCAGCAATTTGTGGAGTCTTCTAGATTCTTCTAGAAAGATTGGAAAAAAAGGATAAAAGGACTCCCCTTCTTTGTCTGGGGACTTTTTAGCTGATCGACTTGTGAGACCGACAGCGCTGGAGTGCGCCGGGTCTGTGACGGCGGAAAGCCGATTAATCTTTTGAGAGATTGCACGGGTTTGCTCTGGTTGGAACAGAGACCGTGGATAAGGATATTTGGCTTGTGTTAGCCAGGGAAATTCTTGTAATAAATTATATTTTGTAAATATATTAAGGTTTAATAAAACCTTTTGTACATTTGTAAACGAGTTTCCTTCTCGAATTTTTCCGTTTCGTGCTTTAACTTGTTTCACGAAGTTGGTTATTGATCGCTATGGGCCACATTACCATAGCTGGTGGCAGTCCGGTGTGATTATTCCAGAGTAAATTGGAATTCGAGTCCAAGTAGGACGGTGCGTCTGCAGTTCCAGAGGATCGAGAAGTGGAGTCTTCACTGATCGGGGAGCAGCACGGAGACTAGGATAGAAGCAAGACCGAGCAGCCTAAAAAGAGGACACCTTGGAGAGAAAGTCAATCAGCGGGTCGAGCTGGATGCAACGAATAAGAAGGTGAGTCCATTCGAAAATCTTTTTAGAGAGGTCTGAGTTTAAGTCGCCAGGCGCGTGAAATAAAAATTAGTTTGGGAAAACTAAAAATCCCTTAGGGGAAGATAGAATTTTGATTAGTGGTAATCAAGGTATGTGTGAGTAATCCATACGGAATCTCACAGCACGTTTGTGCAGAAAGAGAAAAACGGTACTCAGTTTGGGAGACGTTGTTTGAATTGTGCTATAAAAATATTTATAGGTGTATATGGTGATATATGTTATAAATATTTTAAAACGTTTGATAGTGTGATATATGTTCTAGAGGGATACATGTTCTAGTGTAATATATGTTCTAGTGTGATATATGTTCTAGAGGGAAACATGTTCTAGTGTAATATATGTTCTAGTGTGATATATGTTCTAGAGGGATACATGTTCTAGTGTAATATATGTTCTAGTGTGATATATGTTCTAGAGGGATACATGTTCTAGTGTAATATATGTTCTAGTGTGATATATGTTCTAGAGGGATACATAACTGAACTTGTTCTAGTGTGATTTTGGTTCTATATTTTAGACGTATTGGTAGAAGGTGATATATGCCTAAATTTTTAAAGTGCTAGGATATTGTATATGTGTAGCTAGTGTATTCTAGACCGGGAAAATTGTGTTACGGTACTAGGGGTGACCGGTTAGGTTAATACAAAAAAAAAATGGAAGCTTTTCTGTGCAAACAGACTAAAAATGTCCTCTTGGCTTTGGCCGAGGAATTTGATACTGAGGTTTCGGTAAACGACAAAAAGTTAGCGCTTGCAAAGAAAATTATGGGGGCATCCGATTTTAAAGAAAATGTAATTGAAGCATTTATAGAATCGATAATAGAACAGCAAGAGGCTGATAGGCGTCGTGAGAAAGAACAGCAAGAGGCTTATAGGCAACAGCTGGAGGATGATAGGCGGTTTGAGTTGGAAAAAATGCGCATCCAGGGTACTGTCGAAACGAGCAGTGTAAGCTCGAACGACTCTAACTTACAGACAGATAGAGGTTTTCGAACCAGTTTGAGAGATTTGGTCCCCAAATTTGACCCCCTCTCAGGAGATATAACGCTGTTCCTTATGCTTTTCGAAAGACAAGCGGAAAAAAACAAAGGTGCCCTCTATCCATTGGGTCAGTCAATTGATCCCGCTATTACTGGTTGAAATATCAGAAATTATTGTGAAGGAACCGGGAGAAAAAGGGGATGATTACCCTCACATAAAATCGCTGTTATTAAAACGGTTCAGACTAGGCACGGGTGCTTTGCGTGCCAAGTTCCTAACTCATCAAAGGAAACCGGGAGCATTGTGGTCCGACCTAGCTTATGAGTTAAAAGGATATTTGGAAAATTGGCTTGAGTTAGTGAACGTTAGCGATTTCGAGGCTTTGAAAGAGCTAATGGTCACGGAACAAATTAAAAAACGCGTCCCGATGGAAATTAGGGAAAAATATGTAGAAGATTGGGACGAGTTGAGGAATGTATCTATAATCACGGATAAGTGCGACAAATATGAAAGCGTACACTATAATGGAAAAAAACAAGACGAAAGGTTATGGGAAAAAACCGGGCCAGGAAAAAACAAAAGGTCAGACTTACGGCAAAAATAAAGACGAGAGTAAATCTAAATCAGAGGTAGGAAATAAAAATGAGGAAACGAGTAACACGAATTGGCGAAAAGAGCAGTCATATGAGAGGAAGAAGGCTTTGACTTGTTATTTTTGCGGGGAAACTGGGCATTTCAAGAATGAGTGCCCGAAATACCAAAAAAATTCAAAGAAAGGCGAAGTAATTAACCATGTCGTGACGGGGGTAGATCTAAGCAGTTGCTTTAATCCTTACTTGAAAAAGGCGGTAATCAACGGTGTACCCAGACAATATTTGAGGGACACGGGGGCGGAAATTGATCTATGTGATAGGTCATGGGTGACGAATGAGGACCTGATAGGAGAAGGCATTTGTATAAGACAACCTCTGGACGATAAATGTATTCGTTTGCCTTTGGCTTGGGTTCAAATTGTGAGTGATTTTGGGAGCGTCTGGACAAAAGCGGCGGTCAAACCGAACGGGGTTGACCAGGGTTATTATCTGCTGGGAAATAAGACCGCTGAGTTAATTGAGAAAAAATTAAATAGTGCTCCAATAAATGCGGTTTTTACGCGGAGCCCAGCTAAAGAGACTGAACAAAACATGGTCAAAGCGAGCCCGACAATAGAGGAGTCTAAACCGGAAATTTTTCTAAACGGCCCCTATTCAGAGTCTCCGTTAGTTGAAATCCCCGAGGATTTAGCGCGGGAACAAGAGGAATGTCACACGTTAGCTGTCATACGAGAAAAGGTAAAGACAGGTGACTCGGGGGAATTCCCGAGGGAGAATGGTAGACTCGCGCGGGTTACAAAGTCGAAACAGGGGGACTCGGAGGAATTATTAGAAAAAATCTGGCAGTTTGGTCTGGTTAAAATGAATGTAGAAAATAGAAGGACAGCGAGCCTGATTAGATACAGTTGGACAGGGAGGTTACCCAAGGTTGGGAAACTCAGGGCTAATGTACTAAAACGGGAATTACTTCTGGTAGCACTTAGGACGCCGAATTGCGTAAGGCATAGAAAAAAGGCTGGAAGCCAGGGTTTTGTAAAATTTAAGAGGAAATTTAGGGGAAGACAGTATTTAGTTAAATTCAAAATAAAAACGTGTAAGAAATACTCGGGAAGGCAACCTAGAAATTTCGGAAAACTGAGACAAAACCGAAAATTGAAAATTTTCGCGAGGGCGAAGATTATTGGACTCTGGACATTGGAAGATTCTGGACATGTTGATTTTAGGAGGCCGAATGAAAGGGTTTCCATGAAAATACAGCGTAAGCGAGATGCTTCGAGGAGGATTAATTCCAAAATTAAAGGAATAAAATTGTGTGAAAATGATGAACCGAGTCAGTCATCTCGGGAAATCGAACGTTAAGTTCAGAGAGTTATCTGAATATTATGTATGTACATATTTTTGGTATGAAATGTGAGTTATAAATGTATTAAATTGGTTGTGAGTGTGAATACCTAGTTAAGAATTGAATGTGTTCTATTGTAATGAAGTGTATTACGTTAGGTATGATGGTAAATTCGTAACCTAAGAATGGAGAAATTAATCCATTGGGATGAAATCTTAGTAATTAATATTTAATTTGTTTGTGCATCCATAAGTAAGTGGACCAATTAGTTTTGATTATTTGATTATGGAAATTATTTAAAGATTTGTATTGCGTTTCACAGTGAAAATTAGTTAAGGTTTTTTTTTATTTGTTAGTATTTTAGGTGTAATAGTATGATTGTTTCTGTTCCGTGAATGGAAAGTGAGGCGGTTTTGCCTATTGTCATGTCTGGTTCAGGTTGAACGGACAAAGGAAAGTCCAAATAAATTGTGTAAATTCTAGTGGTTGACTCAGTTGTGAACCAACGACTAAATGGAAAAATTTAAGAAAACTGTGAGTCGTTTGACGAGCAGGTTGTAAGTTATCATTGTGTTGAATTTTTAGGGTGAAGTTTTAAGTACTATTGTTAAAGGTGCTAAGTTGTAAACTGATTATGTGTAAAATGATTGGAATTTTTAGCATGTCAATAAGTGTAAAGTGACTGTATGTTTTTATATAAGTATGGTAGCGGTGTTTTAATCTCATGTTTTAAGAAGTTGTGAGTAGAAGTTATTTCAGTGTATAATTGTGTTTATTCTTTTTGTAACCGCTATAAAATGTTTCTGATGTGTCAACATAATGTGTAGAGACGAAGGTTTGACTGGTAGGCTCTCGAACTGAGTACTAAGAAGGGGTTGGTGTTAGAGTTTCGAGTGCGCGGTAGGTCTGGTATTAAGCCATTAAGATAGGGCTCAAATAAGCCATTGTGTGAAAGACCTCTCCGAAGGATTACCTCGTTTGGACGTACACCTGTGACTTTAGTCTTTTTAAAATATAAAAAGACTTGATGGGAGGAGGACCTGTCACATCGTGGACATCGGCACTCCTTATTTCGACTCAGCCGGTGGAATTGATGATTTTTCCACATGTGTTGCAGGCACATCAAAAGGAACGCTAATGTGCAAGAGTCGCCAAATAACCTTTTTTTTCTTCTTCCCGCAGTCAGCACGTATGTTACCGATCAGTGGCGGCATCCATTAAAATAACAATGAAGTATGTCCCGGGCCCAAATGGATTTCAGGTTTCCTTGAAAGGGTCGGCACGAGCGGAAGTGACCCCCATCGGCCCGGAAGTCAAGGTTGTTCCAGCAATTTGTGGAGTCTTCTAGATTCTTCTAGAAAGATTGGAAAAAAAGGATAAAAGGACTCCCCTTCTTTGTCTGGGGACTTTTTAGCTGATCGACTTGTGAGACCGACAGCGCTGGAGTGCGCCGGGTCTGTGACGGCGGAAAGCCGATTAATCTTTTGAGAGATTGCACGGGTTTGCTCTGGTTGGAACAGAGACCGTGGATAAGGATATTTGGCTTGTGTTAGCCAGGGAAATTCTTGTAATAAATTATGTTTTGTAAATATATTAAGGTTTAATAAAACCTTTTGTACATTTGTAAACGAGTTTCCTTCTCGAATTTTTCCGTTTCGTGCTTTAACTTGTTTCACGAAGTTGGTTATTGATCGCTATGGGCCACATTACCATAACGTGTATACGTCTAGAGAAAGGCGTGTGTTCGCATCGCCAGCCCCAAATTTTGCTGACATTTCAGAACAACAGCCACATGTACCTCGCTACTAGCGCGTAAGGTTGAAAGGTGATATTACACTTCGCTCCGAGCTGTCGTCTGAAATGGACAGATGTTACTATCGCTCTAATAAAACTATTCGACACGACTGCTTCAAAATTCTAATTCCTTTCAGGCTGAGTCTAGCTCCAGCCATGTAAATTTGAGCTAGTTTTCCTTTTCAGGTTGCCTTTTAAGAACAATATGTAATGATTATATTACATATATATATATATATATATATATATATATATATATATATATATATATATATATATATATTATATGTATATATATATATATATATATATTATAGATATATATATGTGTGTGTGTGTGTGTGTGTTTGTTTGTGTGTGTGTATGTGTCTGTATACTTTTCGTAACACGGTAAGACTTAAGTATATATTTGAAAGTAATTTATAAATCTTTAGTCAGAAAACTATCTCAGAAATTCGACGAAAAGATTCAAAACTTAAAAAATGGCAAAACTGCATATCCCCCCCCCCCCAAGGTCCTCTTATTAGAGTGAAAAGAATCTAACCGAATAAAATGTCTTTTAAATATACGATTTGGATTATACCAGAGGATGGCGCACATGTTATTTGAAACTCCTCAAAGCATAAAAATTTAAATGAAATCTTGTCAATTCCCTTTTTCCTCTATTTTTGCGAAAGTACACGGAATTTAAATTATCAGAGGATTCTCTAGATAAACACGACAATAATTCATAGGGCAAATATGCCGTACTCATTTGGAAATAGCGTGTCACTGATTGAAAAAAATATATTGAATATATGAAAAGACATATTTTTTTGTTTGCTATGTACTTACCAATGACTTTGTCACCAGTTGACTTTCTATTAAAATTATTTAGCTGAAATTGAGGGTAAATAGAAATCAAATATGTAATGCAAACATTGATTATTTTAATAGAATTAAAGCCATAAGTTTTAAGATGTTTTTGGAAATATTCAATAAAAATTAATGATCGAAGTAAACAAATTTTAATGTAGAAAAATATTTTTTTTGTTTGCTTATCGTACATTTATGTTGTAAAATGTGCCACTTTGTAGAATTGTGTCGTTATGAATATTTCTTCCATTGTGCTTACATTTAAAAATATGATTTACAATTGAAGAGCAACCATTTCTAAGTGAAGAATGCTAATTTTCTCATTAAGCCATTTCTAAACCTTTGTCAACGGAACCTATTGCATAATATTAAACGATATTTTAATGTCTTTATAATGTAGAAATAAATATTGACGTTCAGTAATACAAAATTTTACATCCATAAAAATTAACTTTAAATCAGTTAAAAAATGTTGAATACTCATACACTATTAATTTATGTTTAACATTTCATTATTTATTTAAATTTATTAATGCTTAATAGTTGTCACGAATTTTTTATGTGTATAAGCTGATTAATTTTTCCATGGTATTGGCCTCCTGCTGTGTTCCCACGACACCAAGTGTGCTCTAACAAAGTACACAAAAGTGTGATTTACATTTGCTCAGCAAACATTTCTAGCAATTCTTTATTATAAACACTTTATTATAGTCTTTATACCTTCGTCAGCCGAATCAATTGCGTAATATTCAATCATATTTTAGGCTCCCGCTAGAGTAAAAATTAATATCGATATTAAATATTATTACAGTATTTGACATCAATTATTATGTGCTGTCAAGAAACTTAAACACGAATATAGTATTATTTTAAATTTATCATTTCATTAGATACTTTATTTTTGAACTAGTTCCTACCCGTCAAAATATGACGGCTAGATAGTAAATAAATGTACTAATACACGAATTATACTCAACACATCATTGTCAAATGTTGAAAAACATAATAATGCGCAGAAGCATATTAAAGTGTTTGAGCGGCTATATACTTAGTGAGTATCTAAAGCCAGATTTAAATATGTCACTGACCATGCGCAGAAAGCAATTTTTTTAATTGTAAATTCTCGCTAATCAAACAGCGCGATATAAACAATTCCATCAGGTTTAATCTTATATTTCAAAAACATAATTATGATGAAAATAAAAATGGCAGAGAAAGATCTAGAGAGACTGCTCGGAATAAACGTGTTTATCATTAAAACATATCACTCAGCATGAGCAGAAACAGTGAGTTTCTAAAGCGAGATTTAAACATGCCACTGAGCATGCGCAGAAATAAAATTTTAATTGTAAATTATCTCTAATTAATGGAAATTGGGGTTACAAAAGCCAAATTTGATAAATCTACAAATTACAATCTTTCGTATAAGACCAAAATGAAGTAAACTGATGCAGTAGTTTTCTCTCACGGAGTGCCCAAAAAATCTACTTAGCAACTAAAATATATAGATGTTTGTTATTGAAGTTGTTGGTATTGTTATTGCATGGACCAGGTCCATAAAAGCTGCGAGCTGCGGGGCCCAGCTGCGGACTAGAATAGCACCTCAAAGGTCGGAGTCTCATAAAACCAGGTTCCTCCGCAATTTTTATCGAGCTCCGCAAGTGGCGAAATCTGGGTGACTCGTTTTTTTCCTACTTTTGTTGACTTCTTAGAAGGACTTAATAATGTTTAATAGTAGTCATGACGTTTTGGTGTTTATATAATTTGAAAGATTTTATAAGGGTTTTGACACTGTTTTCTGCCCGCTACAGCAAGTGGACTCTAATAAAGATGGCTTAAATGATCGCCGCTGGGCCCGAGTTAGACTAATGGTAACACGTTGGGCTTCGGACTGAGGGAGGTAGCTTCGAATACCAACGACACCCTCATATGTATTCGTGTCAAGGCTCGATATGGGCACGGTAAATTTGTAGTTCTTCTATGAGGTCAGATAGGATGGAAGAAGGTACAATTCCCCAGATGTCGCCCCTGTGGATGTTCGGTCTAAATTGTGGTGACAGCGTATTCTATGGCAGGGTTTCAATCTCGTAAGCCCTTAGCTGCTATGTCAGGCCGTTTCTGGTACATTGGAAATTGGAAATGCTCACAGTTACATTATAGTAGATTTGTCTACTTCTATGTATTTTGTCCAGACAGGCATAAGATTTTAAATTAACCGCTTTAAATATATACCCAGTAACGAAATTAAGTCCCTAAATGCGGAAAATTTCTTCAGCATTCTGAAATATAAAACTGAATGTAATAAATAAATTAATTGAGCGTAAAATTTATGACTAAGTATGATTCACAAATAATTATCATGAAATCCTAAGTAAATTATAATTTATTCCTAACCTCTTTAACGGCTCTATTTTCAGTAATTTAAAATTGACTTATTGATTAATTGTACCTAATTTATATGTAGTTTTACAGATTAATATTAAAGGAGATATTTTGAATTTTTCTTCTGATTTTGGATTGCTTGAATTAAATAATATTTATTTATATAGTATTTATTAGATTTTTCAACCTATTTAAAGATATGTGTTAGTCAAATATAAAGGATTCAAACTAAATACAGGGATCACACTATTTTGTTTCTAAGCGTCAATTATTTTTACATGAAAATGCAATCAAATTAGATTGTTAAAATTTTAATTTTTTTCCTCATTCCTAAATATTAGAAAGATTACTCTGTATATTAAACCTTAAGAAATATGTTTGTAAAAAAATAATCAATCTTCTGTAAATTCGTTTGTGGGAAATTTGAATATTTATATTTGTATAACAAATTATTTCATACTTTTCTTATTTAACAATTTTCCCTCTGGAATATGAAATATTGCTTGCGGATTATATACTTAAAACAAATTCGGTAAAACTCTTTAGTGATTACATAGAGACAAGGAGTTTAATCATCTAATTGTTTCCCGTTAACAACAAAGATTTAATCTTGATCTGCAGTTATGTTGCTTATTTGCTTAGCCTAAATGACAAATATTCACAAAAGGATTTTTCTTATACTCTTATACAAAAGATAGTTTGCTATTTCTCTGCTAATATTTAGATTAATGCATATAAGTATAAACAATCGCTGCCGTTTAACTACGCATTTATTAGGAATTAGAATGTTTGGGTGTTTAAACATTTTTTATTCATCGATTCCTTCTAAGAGAAATTGAATACCATAGTTTTAAAATACATCATTTATCGCTTTAAAATATATTTATTTTTCAGAGTGTTACCTCTATTACTAGGAAATAATATGAAGAAAATGCAATGGAATTCCTTAGCTATTACCAAATTTACCACATCAGTAAACATAGAAAATTCCTCTGCATCTGTAATATATTGTTATATAAACCCAAGAAGACTCATTACAGTAAGTATGAAAACACAAAAGAAACCAATGCGGTAGATTTACATTCAAGAGTAAAAGGTTAACGAACAGAGGTTGATATTTCACTAAGCCAAGTTTTCTTGTCTTATGTAACAAGATGTATTTGGAGATAGGTTTCTGATTTGTAGAAGTAATATCTATGTATGAAATTCCTGGGTATAGATCAAATGTCATAGTATAGGTCCTAATATAGTTCTACACAATACATACCTAAATCCTTATATAAATGTAGAAAAAACAAATTCTTTACTGTAAATGAAGTTTTTCCACTACTTGGAAATACACACCCACACGCATATATATATATATATATATATATATATATATATATATATATATATATATATATATATATATATATATATATATATATATATATATATATATATATATATATATATATATATATATATATATATATATATATATATATATATATATATATCCACTAAAAAAACTTTTAAAAAGTAAAAAAACGCCAAGCTTCAAAACAAAAGATATGACTAAAAAATGGTGTGATATCAAATATCCAAGCTTATTAAGTTCTGGTACTTAATTTCCTAATCACGAATTTTTCACATCTAAGTGAAATCGTTAAGCATGACTTGTTGATAGAAACCCTTCTTCCCTAGACCAAACTCATCATAACCTGTTTCTGAAAATTTAAGTTTTAAATATTTATACATACCAGGCTTGTCGGCCGTCTTTTCATATTTTGAATAAATAAATTTTGTCTGTTGAAACGTCGAAAGTATGTTATTTAGTTGTATAAATTATTCATTTTAGTTATTTATGCAAAATATGTGTGTTCTATTATTTGGTTACTTTTAAAATGAATGTAGCAGAAATTTTAAGATTGTCACGAATTATTCTACAAATTTCAAATTTCTTTTCACGTTACATTTGGGCAACGTAATTCCAAAGCATGGTATTCATATTTCTTGTTGTTTAATGCAAAATTTTTCCTTTTGGGGATTGACAACATTATTTACTATTTTTCTTTCTAGATAACGGTTTGTTTTCTTTGACATCATGCATTAACTTCAAATAGAAGACTGGTTAAAATGACTAATATCCCATTAAAAATCTGTTAAGAAATGCAATTGAGTCCCAGTGCTTAATAAAATCCGATATAACACCATTTTTTGTCGTACCTTTTGTTGGAATGAGGCTGTTATATCTTACTAACATACTGTCTAACAGAGCACCGAAGTGCGCAGTTAAAATCTGAAATTGATGTTTTAAATTCACATTAACTATTTATTTATTTTTTGGGGGCTTTCTGTTATTTTAATGATTTTATTTTTAAGACGGCCGCCAAGCCTGGTATGTATAAATATTTAAAACTTAAATTTTCAGAAACAGGTTATGATGAGTTTGGTCTAGGGAAGAAGGGTTTCTATCAACAAGTCATGCTTAACCATTTCACTTAGATGTGAAAAATTCGTGATTATGAAATTAAGTACCAGAACTTAATAAGCTTGGATATTTGATATCACACCATTTTTTAGTCATATCTTTTGTTTTGAAGCTTGGCGTTTTTTTACTTTTTAAAAGTTTTTTTAGTGGATATCAGTTATTTTTTTGAAATAGGTAAATAACCATTCACAAACTCGGCTTTTCTAAGCAAACAATTGCCTGATACCTGGAGTCTCATCATCAGTTACAAATGTGTCACTTTTTGAACTTAATTGGAGAACTTTTTGTTTTTTTCGAATCTCTGTAATAGGCCCGGTTGTTTTTTTCGTTTTAATTGTAATTCGGATGGCATTTTTCTATTCTAGTCAATCTTTATAAACACAATGGGAAATATCGTACTAAACACTATTTATAGATAACTAGCTGTTTGCCCGGCGTTGCCCGGGTATTTATTATTTTTTTTTTATTGCACAGGAAACGGAATGGATTCTACAAATAGTATAAAATTTAAGTAATTTAATTTACAGGTATTTAAAAGTAAATACAGTATACAAATGATAAAGTAAAATTACAAATTCACTCTATTATTAATTTAAAACAAAACTTGACTATAAACAACATTTTTAATTTCCTATATTCCCCTCAGTGACTCCGAAATTATGGATTCGACACTACTCTCGGTCATTTTGGACATTTTACATTCACCCTTTCTCCCCCCGCCTCCCTCTCCCCCAATACTGAGGAGGGCTGAACTCTCACTTAAACGGCATAGGAAGTGTCCCTATTCCTCTCAGCGACTATGGATTCGACACTATTCTTTGTCATTTTGAACATCTTTTCTTCTCCCCCGCCCCCCCCCCTCCAACGTTGATGAGGGGGGTGCTAAACTCTCACTTAAACAGCATTGGGATTACCACTGTTCATCTCAGCGACCCCGAAAACTATGGATTCGACACTACTCTCGGTTATTTTGGAGATTTTATATTTCCCCTTCTTCCCCCCTCACACCCCTATGGTAATGGGGGAGGGGCTGAACTTGCACTTAAACGACATCAGGAGTGTCACTATTAATCTTAGCGACCCCGAAAACTATGGATTCGACAGTGATATCAGCCGTTTTCAATTATTTTTACATGTGTCCCCTGCCCCCCCCCGGGTGCTAGGGGTGTCTTATTGGGAATCTAAACCATTCTCGAATCATCTTAATCGGACACACAAAATTTCAGAACATTCAGTCCAGCCGTTTAGGAGGAGTTCTTTGACGTACAAACGGGCAGAAGAAATACAGTCGGACCTCTATTTAACGAACCTCTATTTTGCGAACTTTTCCTTGGAACCAAGAACATTTTGCGAATTTCTTCGTAAAATAACCTCCAATTAGCGAAGTCCATTCTCTATTTAACGAACCTTTTCTTGTGATCCAATATTTTTTTCCTCCATATTTCTCAAAATATTTCTGAACATTTCCAACTAATTTTTTCTTTTAACACATTTAACACATTAACTCTCTTTTAACACTTTCCGACGTGAATTACAGTTTGAAGAAAATACGCCTGAAGGGCTTTTTAGTACATTGCAAACATGCGAGACGTATTATGAGAAAAATAATTTTTTCAAACAAAAACCTTAGACAAAATTAAGAGACTTTATTAGTAATTAAATTTAAGGACACATGTTGCAATGTATGCTTAAAATTACTTGTTATAATAAATGCGATAATGTCATTAAAATTCATTAATTTTAATATAATTTTTTTAATCGAAAATGCAGTGTATTCCCGGACAATGTTTTGTTTTTTTCTTGTTTTCCTTGCAGATTTCTGCTTGAGAAGTAAGTTATATAAAAGAAATAGACATTATTTACAAAATAAAGGTTGACTTAATTACTTTTATTAATAATATTTAGCGTTTATGAATTTAAAATATTTTTTGTGTAGTTTAAAGTATTTTAAAAGGTGAATATCTATTTAACGAATTTTCCATATAACGAACTTTTTTCGGGATTTAGCGATTTCGTTAAATAGGAGGTCCGACTGTATATATATAAAGATTAATCATTTGCTATATGTATATTTTGTATACGTATATGTATATTTTATTGAGAAATTAATATTTCTCTAATTTGCAAACCCGCGTGGTTGTAGCAAGAAGTGAAATATGAATAATAATTAATGCTTATTATTTGAATTCAATCCTTAGCATTTTCTATGGACATTTAAAACAAACAAACAAAAACGGACACACATATGCAAAATAATTAAAAATTCTCCAGAATAAAGGGATGTCTTTTGTGGGAATCGAACTCGCGCTCACAGCGTGGAAGGGTGATATCTTGACCACTCACCCACCGGGCTCCCGTTGCAATTCTTCTATGATTGAACGGTTGGGAAAATAGCTGTGTTGCTGAGTAATGGTTGCCATTTTCGCGTACTATCGCCCTGAGATGCTAATTTTGCAGTTTTATGCTAATTAAAGATAGAAATATTTATTTTTTTAACTGAAACATATAAAAGATTTTAAGTTAGCGAATAACTTATCGAAAAAAACCAAGCCTCAATCGAATCTGTTCTCGAATCTGTGTCGAATCTGTGTCGAATCTGTGTCGAATCTTAAACTCTACAGGTCTTCTTAAAATGTTGAACGAAATCTTCGTTGGCGAGAAGTAAAATCTAGCAAAATACCTAACTTTACGGAAAATTAAAAATTCCATATCTCGGTTAGTTTTTAACTTGGAAAGTCCATTTTTATCTCAATTTAAAGTACTCGCTGATAGGATTCTTCTACTTTTTGTTTTAATTTTGTACGATGCTTGGTTCATTCAGAATTTTATAATTTACGCAAACTGCTTTAACATAGGGAGAATAGGAGCAAGCGGTGCAGAGTATATAAGCAGTAAGCGGTCTGACGAATTTTTGTACTTGGCGCGTTTATTCATTTGGCGTCTATTTTGTTTTTTTTAGCTTGGCGTTGCAGGTCGACCGCCCTGCTTGATATATATATATATATATATATATATATATATATATATATATATATATACAGAGAGAGAGAGAGAGAGAGAGATAGATATATGTATCTAATGTCGTAAACATTTGTTAAACTTATTGGGGTAATTTAGAGACATTAATAACATTCCGGAAATCGTATAAAATTCGCGAGTTTTGAAAGAATAGTTAACGAAAAAATGCGAATAGATGACGGCTCCAGACGGGAGGCTCTGGATTCAAGAGACATATGATTTATTTTCAAACCACGCTTACGCAACGGGCATCAGGCGATTTCGATTCATCCGTCACGGAACATCTCTGATATAATAACCACGCGCTTTGGGAGTGGGAAAACATACCACGCGATTATAATAATAGACGCACAAACAATGGCATAGCTGAAGAGAAAGGGCGCCTATTTTCGCGGATGTGAGGTTGAGGCTTTTCAGGGGATTAGAATATTACGATGTTGCAGCTGAGACTTTATGTATTTTGAAGAATAAACTGGTTTAATCATAAATGAAGTGTCATCACTTGTGCCATGCAGAAGACTGCGTTTTAGGGATTTAAGAAGAGGACGAACAGAAGCGTTACACACACACACACACACACACACACACACACACACACACACACACACACACATATATATATATATATATATATATATATATATATATATAATATTTGTTATTCTTCTTACTGAAAATTTTATTTCAATGCAAGGGAAAAATTGATCACATACTCAAAGTTATAATGTATAGGTTGTAGAAACACATGCAAAGTAAAAATTACCACAATGACCTGAAAATTAGCATTAAAAATTAAGTACCATAATTGTGAAAGCAATTAATTAAAGTCTTAAAATTTAGAATTATCATGCCAGGTTAACGTGTGACGTATGATTTTCACATATGTTTTTTTAGGACTGAAGATATGCATATAAGAGCAGCTGTGCAATGAAATCGCATAAATATAATTCATCACGCAAATATTGCAAAACTTGCCAGCAGTACTGCAAATATTAGGCTATGCAATGGCACTCAGAACCTGCTTCTCGAAAATAAATATTGGTATCACTTTTAAGATTTTTTTGAACTGAATAAATTAGATTCTTGTAAGAGTAAATTGCGAGAAAAAAAAATCTCAAAAACAATATTTGTTCTTCCAATTTCCTGTATTTCTTCACATTTTTCCCTGGGGTTCATTTTGCCTCGTATTTGCTTCCCTTTGTGAAAGTGGTCACTTGTTCATCGGTTTTGTCTGCTCTTCTCCTGAGGTTGTAGATTAATTTAGTAATGCACAAAGGTGATGGAGGCGGCATGTTACGAATGTATTTAATAAATTGGGGAGGCCCATCTTGAATTCTTTGATTTGGTATAGAGAAAATTAGATACTATCCTATCTTATGCCTTTCACCTGACAAATACAAACATGTATTGACTCGAAAATTGTAATTAATGATATGAATCGAAGAAAATTTAATTTTCTATCTTATAAAAAAAGAATGCATAAGTTTTGTATGATTAAAACATAAGCGTGTTTTCGATGTATTAGATTTTTTTTTAAATATTATTATTATTAATATTATTATTATTATTATTATTATTATTATAAAGCTGGACATTAGATAATGAAGAAACATTTAATCATGTTTTGTTTTGCATTTTTGTTAAAGACATAAAAGATCGAAATGCATACCATATGTAATTAATTTCGTGTTGGAGGTCTGTTTTAACTGTCGTAGAATCGATAAGTTATGAGAAAACATTTAGAAAACTTACAGTTTACAAATTTTACTTTAAAATATGGAGATCAAGATGAAAGTTTTAGATTACATTTTGACAGGTTCCAGAATTTATGATCATATAGTTTAAAATGATTACTTTTAATATCCTCAGTACCAAATTTTTTTAGGGGGATCGTAGTTTGGTTTGTCCGTTTGTTTGAATTTCATAAATATACACTTCAGTATCCAACACCCGGTTTGTCTTCAATATTTCAACAAAGACCTTACGTTCACATTTACCTACAGGGGCTGCAGAATGGACTCCCACATTTCTAAGGGACACTGGTAAGGGAGTTGGGGGGTAGTGGAGATGACAACAGTTCGAGCGGATTTACTAATTGTCAGTACACACCATTAGTTGGTTCGGTGAACATCACGGTTTCGTTATCGAGGCGTGTTTTTTGTTGTTGTAGTTGTTGCACTTTGGGCTCTGCACAACGGATGCCGTTTCTGATTGAAAAATAATCCTGCAGTGAGCTTCAAACGGGAGAGCAAGTAGATATTCATTACCAAGGAAACCAAGTGGTCGCCATCGGAGCATTAGACACATGGCCGAATGGCTAGGGCGCTGGCATTCGGTACCGGAGTCTGTGGGTTCGAATTCCACTCTTGGCATGGACATTTGTAGCCGTTCGGAATCGGCTTTAAGCAGTAGGTCCCGGTCTAATTAGACCTCGTGTAGCAAAAGTTGACCGTAGCGCACCAAACCAAACCTTAAACTTTACACCAAGTCAGTGAGTTCTCGATGCGTGAGAAAGGTGCTGCTATTCCCCCAGAGATAACCAAGCAAGTGATGGAAAAATTTAGAGAAAGGCTTCGGCATTTCTTCGCAAATAACGGACTCCACCTGAGTGATGTCATTTTTAAAACCTGGGGGTTGGGAACTAGATAACAAATGATCTTCGAAAATAAAGCTTTTTTTCAGTTAATTGTTTCGTTCGTTTTTTACTATCCTTTAAAATGTGGGAGTCCATTCAATTAAATCCTATATTTTCAGCTTTTACGAGTAATATACGAGTAATATGCCATTTTTCTAAGTTGAAAGATCAAGAAAACATTAACGCTTTTTACAAAGAAAAAAATATTTGATATTCTTTTATGCAGTTTTTTGAAATACATATTTTAATCAGGAGCCACTATGACATATAAAAATATCCATTTTGCAGACGGAGCAACTTCAGAATTAAAATTTTCGTTAGAATTTTCAGGAAAGTCAATATTTACGGATGGGGGAATTGTAAAGAAGCGAGATATCGAAAAATTAAATTTTAGAACCCAGACAAAAAGATAAATATCTGGGAACTGCTTTCAATTCTTCAGGACGGATTTTCAGATATAAAGCGGGTGTATGTCACTATTATGTCCGAAAACGTGCCAGTGGGAAGTAAGTTTAGACAAGTCCGAGTACAATACAAATTGTCTATGATGATATTATATACACGTTGTATAACTATGCATATTTTATATGATATCAACATTTAGAATATTTTCATTTCTATAAGTAAAAATAGCGCATATGGAATTTGTACGAAGCTGAAAGCTTTATACACATCTCAATACATCCATATAAATTAAAATTATTTAGCATGTTGCAGGAAAACACTGAAAATTTTAAGTGTTCTTAGAACAGTATTATTTCCCATAAATTGTAAACATGTTGCCATTATATATATATATATATATATATATATATATATATATATATATATATATATATATATATATGTGTGTGTGTGTGTGTGTGTGTGTGTAATACTTTCATACACGGGATGTTGGATGACAGGAAGGAGCATCAGCGACGGACAAACGCAGCGTCTCAGGCAATCTTGCTTTAAGCTGTAGTCGTAGCAGGGCAGGCGAATAGTAATCTAAGTCCACCACCAAAAGAAAAGGCGAATTCATCTGGATTTAAATTTATTTTTTACGGAACGTCCAGGGGTCATACAGTTACACACCATCGTTGCTGGACATGAAATCGTACATTATGGCCTATTCCATACTCTGTCTGGATCGATATTAACAGGACAAAGGGGGCGGGGCGCGCCCAGAATGTTACATCCTACCAGTCCCGTGGCAAACACGCAAAGGCGCGAATGAAACTAACTCTCTCGCCCACCTTGGATTAAATTGAAATTTCGATTGGTCAAAATATGACACCTGACCTTAATACGTCAGTTGAGGTGATCTTTTCGAATGTCGTGGAAGGTTTTTCGTTACATAAGTTCTGTCGGCGCGTTGACTTCGGGGAAAATGTAATAGGTTATTTCGGGTCAAATTGAGGGGAAATGCTTTATTACAATAGGACAAAGTTAATAAAGGAACCGTTATTTTTAGAACGTTACTCTTTCATATATATACACAGGGCGAGGTGGCCCGGTTGACAAAGGTGGCAAGCCAGTGTTCTGAGAGTTGCGGGTTCAAGGCCGGTCGCTTGCAAAATCCACCGCCGTGTTCGCTAGTGGTGGCCGGGGCACATAAAATAGTTCGTAGCTGCAATGTCTTCCAATTTCTCAAATTTAACTCTGAGAGTGATGGGTCAGGTGGTCTGGTCCCGCCACTTCACTCGGTTCAAAATTCGCGGACCATCAAATGGGTGCAGTGTGGACCCACCCTCTGTGGTGCACCTGGGGCAACGCAGAGAAGTGGTCTTCCGCTTCCGGCTCACCCCGGAGAAGAGCCTAGGCTCAGTTCTCCCAGCCATTATAAATATATATATACATATTTATATAACGAAAAAAAGAAACAATGACAATTTAAGTGGAATCGAAACTCAAAGATATACATATATCTGGGAATTTCTTTCAATTCTTCACGATGGAATGTGTAAAGCGGTTGTAGGACTGTGTTACGTCTAAAAACGTGCCAGTTTGACTTCATTTTAGATATTTCTGAGTACCATAAAAATTATGTATGAGTTTATTATATACTTGCTATGTAAATATATATATTTTGTATACTAGCAACATTCAGAATATTTTCAATTTATATACAAAATAGTTGGTGGAAAACTGAAAGCTTTAGATACATTTTTATACATCAACATAAATTTAAAACTTATTTATGTGTTACAATAAAATGATGAAAAATTTTCGTATCTTAAAAACGTATTTTTTTCCACATAAATTGAAAACAGGTTATAATGGAGTTATTAGGAAGGGAAATATAATTTAATTTGCCAAACTAGTAAGGAAATGATGGCAAATATTGGTTATTATGCATGATTTATTGTACATTCAATAGAAATGCTAACGATCAGACAAGTATAGAAATTTACTAATAGTGTTTCATATATTTTCACGTTACTCTCGATAATATAACAGAGGATAAAAAATTATTTTTCTTTTTCAGTAGCTACTAGACTTTCTTTTATATTAAAAATAGATGAAGTTCCAGTTTTATGCCAAAACAGATAAATTAAACCGTAATATATTTTAGTTTCATAACATTTTCGTATTCGAAAATAATATCTAAAAACCATTTTGATATTAATATATAAATTTAATACGCAAACATTTATAACGATAAAAAAATGCATATTTGAATATATATATATATATATATATATATATATATATATATATATATATATATATATATATATATATATATATATATATATATATATATATATATGTATATATATATATGTATATATATATATATATGTATATATATATATATATAAATATATATATATATATATATATATATATATATACAGGATGTCCATAAATTATTGTCGAGATTACCTTACCTCATAACATTTCATTTAAGCACATGACGAAAAATATAATTGCATATTTGTAAAGTACAATTCAAAAAGATTTTTCAGAGCACAAAGTAATAAATACTTAAATTAATAAATTTTGAGCACACAATTAGATAGTTTTCCTATGACAGCCTTTCGTGACACGTAACACATCGAGAATCTCATAATTTATTTTGTGCATTCATAACTTTGTGAGATTAAAAACGTACCGCGTTGTATTTTACGAATATGTAATAATGCTTTCTGTCACGTTCTTAAATCAAAAGTTATGAGGTAAGAAATCTCTGACAATAATTTATAGACACCTTATATATATACACGCGAATATTTCCATACGATAAAAATGTATTCATGGAATATATATGTATTTGTTGCAAGTAATACTATGCTGCAAGAAATGAGTGCCATTTCAACTAATCACTACGCAGAAAGGTGTGACACGAAATAGGAAATCAGAAATGACACGTAAGAAATATCGGACCCAACTTCAAACTGTGTGGGGAAAAAAGAGCCATTAAATATCTTTTATGGGTCTTTTTTGGAGAAAAACAGCTGACAGTGAAAGATAGTTTGCGTGTCATTGCACAATTTTTGCCCGAGTAAGAGGTATTATACCATCTCTGTTTTCATCTTGTTGATCGCAGGTTTTCGCCAAACAAAAACGTGTGCTAAAAGCAGAATACCGCTTTTGAGGAAGTGAATAGATACCTCGATTTGAAATATTTAATCATATCATGATATGATATTAAGGAGTTTTGTGGATCTGGGATTATGCTTTTGGTAAAAAATTGCCTGTATAAGAACATATGCTTTTTATAATATATTTAACTATTTATATTTTAAACCTTTCAGGATATTTTTGTCCTGAATGTGACTGCACGTTGGCGTTATCATTTTAAAATTCTTAAGGCAAATTAATATTAATATTGAGAGGTTATCACTGACAGAATAATTGCTAATAAATTAATTGGAACTTTATAATATTCTCTCGGCCGATCACATTTAATGACAATTATAGGACATTAAAGTGCTTTGTTATGAGAACTAATGAGAATTGTTCGCAATCTTTTAACTATTATCTATATATATTACTTCTTATTTTTTAAGTCCTTTTTCACCATTCAAAATTAACCAAAATCGATAAATGAGGTACCATTTTAAAGATTAAGATCTTCGCTTCGTGCGAATTGTTAATTTATAATTACACATCTAATTGTTTGTTTAAAAATCGAAATATAACCATTACAAGCAATTTTTCTTCCCCTAGATGGCGCGCGCTAGCTTTTTTTTATTTTATCTTTATGAATCGCACTGAACTTTTAAATTTCTATATGGTTTGCTTTTATTATCATTCTGTGATTTCGTTAATGAGTTTCTTTATTGGCAACATCCACGTAGGTGTATATTATTATTTTTGCTTGTAAAAACCATCTATATATTTAAGTTGCTAAGCCGAATTTTTGGGCAGTCCGTGAGAGAAAACGAATGCATCCATTGACTTCATTTTAGTCTTAAACGAAAGATTGTAATCTGTAGGTTTGTCAAATTTGGTTTTTGTAAAAGGAATTTCTATTCATTAGCGATAATTTACAATTAATAAATTATTTCTGCGCATGCTCAGTGGCATGTTTCAATCTTGATTTAGAAACTCACTGTTTCTGCGCATGCTCAGTGACATATTTTAATGATAAACACTTTTATTCCGAGCAGTCTCTCTATATCTCTCTCTGCCATTTTTATTTTATGATAATTTTGTTTGTGAAATATAAGATTAATCCTGATAGTAAATCCTTATTTATCTTTGTTTAATTAGCTATAATTTACAATTAAAAAAATTGCTCTCTGCGCATGCTCAGTGACATTTTTAAATCTGGCTTTAGATACACACTAAGCACGAGGCCGTAGGAGGAAACACATTTATTTGTTTCTGCGCATTATGATTTTCAACACTTGGCAATGATGTGTTGAGTATAATTTGTGTATTAGTACATTTATTTACTATCCAGCCGTCATGTTTTGACGGGTACCAACTAGTATATATTATATCTAGAAGAATATTTTTTGTCACGATCCCTTTCTCTCCCTTCATACTTAACCAAAATTGATAAATGAGGTACAATTTTAAAGATTAAGTTCTCCGTTTCTGACAAATTGTTAATTCAGAATGACACATTTTTTTTGTTTAAAAATCCAAATGAAAAATTGACTTTAGGCGTAAAGTTCCTTCCCTGGATGCTTCGAAGCGGCGCAGTCAAATTGTGTGCACAAAGGGTTTTTGTAATGAAATATCATATTTTCCACGAGTTTGTGTCATACTTAACTTTTAATACTGTCTACGAAGGTATTTTGATGCGTCTATATTTGATGTTTCCCTTTTTGAGTTATGCTTCACCTCCAATTTTGTGTCTAAAGGTGTTTTGTAATCGGTCTTGTGTTATCTTTACGCACCATTGTTATTTAACAAATAAACAATGATTACAAATGAACCGGGTCTTCTTTCATCCTAGTATAAAATGCCAACCCCGCTATAAAATTTATCGTATTTTAATCGCATGTTAAAGGGTTGCACGGGCCATCTAGTCATAAACAATTAGTCTTATACATTAAACTGAATTATCTGGGCTGATCACATTTAATGACTATGCTATAATATTAAAATGTTTTGTTATGAGGACTCATGGGAATCATACATACTCTTTTAAACATTATTATAAACAATTTGTCTTATGCATTATTTCACTGATTTCTTTCCTCTGATCATATTTAATGACTATGGTATGACATTAAAGTTCTTCGTTATGAGATCCAATGAGAATCATTCATGCTCTTTGGGACATTATTATAAACAATTTGTCTTATACATTATTTCGCTGATTTCTTTCGGCCGATCACATTTAATGACTATGGTATGACATTAAAGAGCTATGTTATGGGTATACATGAGAATAATTTATTCTCTTTTAAACATTATTATAAACAATTTGTCTAATATATCCTTTTTTTTAATTTTAGAACCCATAAATCCTGAAAAGAGGTTGTCGAAAGATTCGTATGTTCAACTTACGGACATTAATGCATCTAGAAACGTGAAAAGATCGTCAACTCATTCAAGAGCTCAGTATAAATTATAAAATATTAATTACAAATAGGCTGTCTTGTTTTTGTGTTCAATTTAAATCAAAATCGTTAGACTACTGCACGTTAGACTACTGCACGATGACACATACTTTCCAAAATAGTGTCACAAATATACCACCAAACTATATTCTATAATTATAGGGATTTTAGTTATTATTGCAAAGATAATATTTTTTATATAAAAATTTTTGGCACCGTATAGTTTTAAAGTATAAACGCCTATAACACGGAAGTCATTAAATAACTTTGGTTTCAATATCTACTTATCGATGATGTCCACTATTTAAAATTTCAGGGATATAAATTTTGTTTTCTATGGAGAAAGCTCTTTTGGACCCGGAGTCCACGGTAATATAATGTGTCAAATCCAACAAATCCTAATTATCATACAAGGCGAGGTAAGATATTTAGTCAATATAGAGTACCTTACAGTAAATTAACTGCTGTATAAATTATTGCCAATAATTAGAAGGTATGGGATCGAAAGCTTTGAAGTTCTAAAACTAAAAATTATGTCAAAAAACTTCATAAAATGTGAAAAAAATTAGCCTCCTCCCCTAGAGACTGCTTGAACAAATCTGGCAGCTGAATTTTAACTTATAACGCTAAAATCAGCATTAATGGTCATCATAGTGCTACCGATAAAAAACTATAAACCAAATACTTGACTAATACAAATCTATTATCTCTTACCTATCTATGCTTCTGGAACTGTGTACGGTCTGCAATTGCAGTGATTAGGCACTAAATGCACGAGGACATATTCCCTTTTCCCGCATATTCCAGCTAGACAGACATCAATGGTTCTGGAAGTTTTTCAAAAACCTTTTTACTGGCCGTACAAAGTGCTGGGAACACCCTCTTCGGTCTGTCCGATGTATTGCTTATTTATTTACGGTTGGTGCCGTTACAACTTACTTGTAGAATCTCAATAATTACACCAAAGCAGTGGAAAATTCATAGCCAGCCTGACCACAGACAGCACAGTAATCAACTAGAAATTATTAAAAATTACAGATCAAATATGAAAATCCATTACATCTGGCTGTATAGCTCTACCTAAGGGCTAAGTGAATGCTTAAGCAGAAAATAAAGAGTTATCCGGTCTCAAACTCGACATAACACGTGAAAGCCCTGGGACTGACTGGCGAAATAGTCTGAAAGCACAGCATATTTAGAAAACGGTTTCTACGTCATTATGCGCTTGTATCGAATACAAGGACTCTCTTAAGTCCTTAAAATCTCTACCATGAATGACAGTCGATACCTTCCGTAGAAAATAACAAGTTTCGTAATTAGTTTTCATGGAGTGTGCGGATATTCTGGTGGATCTGCGTCATCTAATTATTTTTATCAGAGAAAAGCGTATATTTTGACTTCATTTTTGCAAGGATTAGGCAGATCTTGAGACCAAACCTGCAGAAAAGATGTAGTCTGATAGTGTATTGCTTTAATGCGATCTATGAGTGGAGACAGGTAAGAAGAAACGACTGCTTAAATGACACTGTGAAATATGCCTCCTGGACTGAAAAGTCTCAATTTCCTGAGGGTAGAAATGTATACTTTTCCAAAGAAATGTAGTGTAGCTATGTATACTTTTCGCTACGGAGTACATGCCGTTTAAATACAATGGTCAATGTATGCAATTAATGCCAAAAAAATATTTATATTAAGTACAACGGTCAATGTATGAAATTAATTTGTATGTTTAATATCCATAAAACATACTAATTTAAATAAAATTCTTAAAAAATTTCCATCTCAATTAGTCTAGTGGTTAAATTTTAGTTTTTACCTATTTTAATATTTTATTCTGTCAATTTATATTGTTGTTATGCACGTGACGCAAAATTAATTTAATTTTTATTTCAAGGATCAGCATTTAAATAAATTTAATTATAAAAATTAATCTTTAAAAATTCACCAAAAACCAGAAAATGGAGGGAAAAGATTTTGTTTTAGAGGAATTTTTATGATCTTTCTCGTGATATAAATTTTATAACTCTCAAATTTTTATTTTATATGCAAACTTTAAAAAAATATTACTGAAACTGCTTGAAAATTGAATTTTAAAAAATCTAAGAATTTTTCAAAAATTTATGTTAGTGCATCCCTACACTATAAGAAGAATCGCCATGCAAAATTTCAGCCTTTTAGGTTTTAGCGGTTAGGTCTGTGCGTTATCTGTCTGTCAGTCAGTCAGTTGCGGAACTGTTATATATATATATATATATATATATATATATATATATATATATATACACACACAGGGCTTGTATAAAAAGTTTCGGGAATTTTTTTTCCTGACGTGACTGTACGTCGGAGCGCGCTCGTACCGTGCATACTCGGTTGTGGTGGGCGTGACGTACAAGACGCACCAAGCACTAGTCGCCTGCAAGAGTTCGTTCAGGCTAGATCGTGTTTTTAGTGGACCCCTGTCCAGTGACTCGGTGCAAGTGTAAAATGCAGCAACGATTGAACATCATCGGTACGCCATCAAATTTTGTATTGGACTGGGGAAATCGGGTACGGAGACGTTGGACATGATTCGCCAAGTGTTTAAGGATGAAAGCATGGCACAATCTGCAGTTTTTAGTGACACAAGCTCTTCAAAGATGGCCCAGAGAGTGTGGAGAACGAGCTCCACGCTGGTCGGCCGTCGACCTCAAGAATCGATGACAACCTGCTACGTGTGCGTGAAGTGCTAAATTCAGACCGTCGGTGAAGTGTGCGCATGGTCACAGATAAAATTGGCATGATAATATGCTAGTGCACAGCATTATTACTGAAAATTTGGCGATGCGAATGATCTGCTCTAAACTCGTCCCAGTGCGCCTAGCCACGCCTGCTCCAAGGTTACCGAGCACCTGACGATAAACGACATCTCGACGATTCCCCAAGACCCTTACAGTCCCGACTTGGTACCAGCAGACTATTTCCTATTCCCAAAAGTGAAATCCTTCCTCAATGGACACCACCATGGGACCCTAAGTGCCGTTCAAGAAGCTTGCACGCGTACCGTTAAGGACCTCCCGGAATTCGCATACCAACGGGCCTTCGAGTCGTGAAAAAATCGCTGACAAAAGTGTGTTGACGTGCAAGGGATGTGTTTTAAAAATTTTTGAGGAATTGTAGCAATATCTCAAATAAATTTATTTTTCCGAAACTTTTAAGAGAAAATCCATTAAGAGAAAATGTGGACCTATAAATTTAGAGTTGGTCTTGGCTTGTAATGACTTCGCGAGAGGCATCTTTTTGGTAGATGTATATATAACTCTTTAGCCTTAGGTACCCTATTGGTAACGTATTGGGTTTCGGACTGGGGATGCTCGACTAACCCCGACACCCTAATAAATAGTCTAGTATCTAATCTGGATATTGACACGTCAAATATGTAGACCGGAAAGTACTTCGACGATGTCGGCGAGTGGAGGAAAGTGCGATCATTCCAGTTGTCTCCCGGAGAGTGCTCAGTCAAAATTGGTGTGACACAAGGATGTAGTGTTGACTCACCTGTATGGTGGTCGCAGATAAGAAGTAGGCAACAACTTTCGCAGCTTATTGTGAGAATGTCTCACCACAAGTGTCTCCACATGAAAAACAAAATATTTTACTTATGATTGAAACATTGCTTTAGGTATGTTTTTTTTAACTTGTTTTATTACAATTCGATATGAATTGCTAGAACGTATTAAGTATTTAATAATTACAAGATAAAAATAACTTTTTATATACCATGTTTTAAAATTTTCTGTTGAATCATATAAACTTGAAATTCTATGTATTAATAAATACTTTTTAATTTTTTTATGGATTATCCCAACAACTTGACAGAAAATGAAGTTAATCGGAAGTTAACTTGCGTTTAACTTTTCGTTACCGTCCCGGCCAATAGATGTCTGCACCAGTCTACAAAACCAAATTAACTGTACATAACTGAAAATGAATTTAATTCTGCTTAAAGATGGCTAAAAGTATTAAAATAACGCATTGTCATCGTGTTCTGAGCTAGTCGGGAAGTTAGTTAAAAATCGATTGGAAGATTTGTAAGTGACAAACACACAAACAACAAGAAATCTAGTTAATAAAAACATGGTAAAAATGACTACTAATGAGAAGGGAATTCACTTCATGAATTCCAAAATACTTAAATTTCATAAAATAGATTTTATTCTTTGTTTTCCGTCAAAGATACTGAAGTTATATATATATATATATATATATATATATATATGCCCCTAAACCACATTTATTACTATTATATTTCCTTTCACAATTTCATTCTAGAAAACGTTGACGAATCAAATCAATCTATGACTGTAGAACGAGACTTTTATTGCAAGTTTAGTGTAAATTGAATTAACCATAGTGCATTCAGCATATAACTTACTCAACACTTATAATCCATGCAGACCTAGAACTTTTCATGTCTAGCGGGCATAATTAATATCCTCTCCCTGGTGTAGCGTGGCATTAAAATGTACATTCTTTTATACAGTTTTAATTTCTGCGTCGGATAATTAAATTATCCTCTTAATCAGCAGTTCTTTGAAAGGCTGGTTTACAAAAGATGTAGGATTAATTCTGCCAGAAAATGAAATCCGGACCATTCTAATGACTTACAAATAATGCATATATTTTAGTAATTAAGTATTTAATAATATCCAGAATAGGAGGGGGAAATTAAAAACAACGCATGAAAAATTCTAGATATTTTCAAAAGAGTTGTTTTAAATATTTCGACATTGTTCATTGAAGCAAGAGTAAACAATTCTAATTGAGTAATGTTTGGAAAGTGGGAAGTTTGGATGTTTAAAATTAAATATGACTTAAAAATGAATTTAACTTCAAACACTAAACAATAATTAGTATGAACTTTTAGTAATGTTATTAAAATACACAGAACTTGAGCAAATGGTGTGTATATTTGTTTAATAATTAGCTTTATTAGCATTAAAAATGATCAGGTTTTAGGGGTATAAATTTGAATTGTTAATGAATATTATTTCAGGAAAATTTACAGATTTCTAAAGTTAAATCGGGAAAATCTACGAAAATATAGAGTTTTTTTTGTTCATTTCATCAAGCATGTACTTTGAATTATGCTCCAAGCATGAGGTGTGGATGTGCAAATAAGTTTTAATTCAGGACATTTAGTTTAATATATTCAATATAATGCTTGATTATGTTTAAACGAAATTAAAAATATTAATTTGTCGCTGATCAAATCTTAAATGGTAACAATAATAGAGTATTTAAATAAAAATTTCCACATCTGACACTTCTAACAATAATATTTTGTGCAGATAAATTTTTAACATTAAAGGTAGAAATATTCTTTGATTTTCGATATAACAAATACTAACTACTCCTACTGGGACAAAAATATTTACTGTCAGACAGCGTTAAATGGCAGCTAGAGTCAACACTATCTATTTCAAAAACTAATTAAAATATTGCGTTATATCTTTGTTTAAGAATTTTATACGTTAGTGAATGAGTATTCAAAGTTTCTCATATGTGAAAGAATTTAAAATAATGTATTTTTAAATTTTATAGATTTATATCATTATATATTAATAATTATAATTAATAATTACACTTTTATAATTATAATTAATAATTATACTTTAATAATTATAGTTAACAATTATAGAGCTTTTAATAATTTCCCCCTTCAAAAGGAATAACATAAAAGTTAATGATTAAAATATTTTGAGATGATGTTGGGCTGTACACAGCTTTTCCAAGAATTTGTGTACAATAGTTTTTATTTTGTTCTCTTCATATTCTTCTATGAGATCATGTTAATTGGATTTTCGCAAGATGACTTACGTCCTTTATAGATTCATGATGGTCTGTTAGAGTTCGTAATAAATGGTCTAAAAATGCATATTTTAAAATATAGAAACGATTAGTTAAGTATCACAGAGGGGTAATACGTCTTTAACATTATTTTTATCAATTTACAAAACAACAACCCTGAAAATTTTAATCTTTTAACAAGAAACAATTAAATGGGCAATTAAATGGGGACAATTAAATGGGCTACTCTTAAAAGAAAGTTTTGGGAATAATGTATCACCAATAATTAGTAATGTAAACATTTTAGCAATATGCTGATGAATATTTTATGATTTAATTTCGTTCCTATTCTTAAAATAATATTCGCCCGTCATATGATTATTTATTAATCCCACTTTGAAAACTACTGAAAAATAGAAACGGAAAGAGAAAAAGAATTCACACACGCTCACAGACACACACCAAAAAAAAAATCATGTACAGAGTAAAATAACTGTATTTTATGTACTTTTTTTGTATTTGGTATTACAGTAGAACCGCGATATAATCGAATTCCTTGATAAATCGAAGTTTTTCCACTCCCCTTGTACATGCCTAACACTATAAATCGAGCCTCGATATACCGAAATCTCGATAATTCGAAGTTTTTTCTTTCCCCTTGAGGTTCGATATATCGAGGTTTAACTGTATTGGCCAAAAAAATTGCATTTCAGAGTGTAAATTTGTCTGTTTAAGAACAAGAAAAGGAACTGGGTAAGAAGTTACACAGACACATCGGTAGATATACATATACCGAGAACGTTAAATACAGGCTGAAACCGAATGGATTCATCTGAAGGTTATCTCTGAAAGGGAGGGGGTAGGGTTCTGCTGTAAGTGGAAACAGTTCGGGTGGATTTTCTAGTTGTCAGTAGACACCATGAGTTGGTCCGGTGAACATCGCGGTTTCGTTATTGAGGTGTTCTTTAAAAACAAGGATTCTGTGACCGCAATACAGAACGCGCTTCGAATTCTATACAGCTAATTCCATTCCTCCTTAATAAAAAATCTGAGATGGGTTTTAAACGTGAGAGCATGTTGGTCTACATCACCAAGGAAACCAAGTGATCGTCCTCAGAACATTAGAGCACCTGAAAATGTGCAACGAGTCCGTAAGTCCGCTAACCGTGAGGAAATAGCAGCCCAAATATGGCCAAATTAGTGATGGGAAACTTTAGAGAACGGCTGTGGCGTTGCATCGCAAATAACGGGACCCACCTGAGGGATGCTATTTTTAAAAGCTAGTTCGGAATAAAAACTAGATTGTTCATGCTTTTCGAAAATTTAAAGGTTTTGTTCTGTAAACTGTTTAATCCTTTCCCTTACCCTTTGAAATGTGGGAGTCAATTCAGTCGTACCCTATACGCATCTAGAGAGAGAAAGAAATAATTATAATGTTAGAAATAGTCAGATACTTTTTTCTTCGTAACTAGCAAAATTGTGGATATTAAAAGAAAGAATTTTTTATGGTATACAGAAAACATACTGTAAACAACATTGGACTGTAAGATTACGCATGCATCTGGATTCAGCAATAATATACTATAGATTCAACAAAACATGTCTTAATTTATCATATACAGGAAGCTCTATTCTAATCCATTTGCCGTAGCTTCAAAGAAATCAAAGGTACGCAATACACAACACTTTATTATATATGTACATTACATACACTTATAAACATTTAAATTAAATCTGTATTTCCTAGACAGTTATCATGGTCAAAAAGGTGGGGTAATTCTATTCGGTTCTGAACGTAAGCGGAGAAAAATTCCTCTTTTACTTCTTTTCACCACTGCCAATCGGCAAACCTAAACTTCGCACTTGGAACACAGGACAGCAAAAAGATAAGATGTTATCGTTTATTTATAGCTGAGTGTACCTTTCAAAGGCCTCGAGTTCCATAATGGTTAGCGTTTCTGAAATAGTTAGCAGTACAAAGGGGGCTCTGTTAGAGTCCCGACAAGTGTCTCTGTATGCTTATATGTCTTCGCCAGGTGTGGGTACAAAAAATCTGTAAGCCAGAAAGTCCCTCTGTGGGTATAATAAAAGTGATAAGAGGGTTAGAACCCCACAGATGTAGCTCGGTATAAAATATCACAACAACAAATTTCCTGGCATATAATAAACCCTGGAAGGCCTTAAATGCTACATTGGATCCTTTCTGGTACATGTTAGGCATTGGAAATATACCAATTACTCGTTTCCGCTACTTTATGATAATTACTCCAACTGATTTAAACTGGTAAAACCGGCTATGCTTTGGAACCGGGGTATAAATTAACTGGACTAAAACGTCGAAAACGCTGGACGAACCTTGTTTTCCCACATTTTAGCGTTTCAGATTTAAACATTACGGAAATTTAGTCGTCGGCACTGCGAGAACCATTAAAAAGGGAACTTTAAAATATTCCGTTGCATGTGATACGTTGGATTATTAAAACATCCAATGTCGACCTATCCCACGTAACACAAGACCGTTTGGAAATCATTGGGAAACCGTATTTAGCGTAGTTCGCCAATAGCTGCTTTAGGCCGTTAGGGTTATGTTAAAACAACAGTTGGCCGTGAGTTGTCCCAAACGTTGGGAACTCTCATTGCAAGTTAGGACAGCCACATTTTATAAATGTTAGCCCAGAACAAATATTTTTCATTTCGTCCATGTTTGGTAAGTTTCTGAAGTTTATCCAAAGATGTAACGAAAATTTGCTTTTCAACCAATGATGAGTGTTTCTTTGAATAATAATTCATTCTAAGAACTCCATAATTCATTGATATAAGATAGCATTAATCATATTATTTCTCGCTTCTAGAATGTGTGTCATTCAAGATTATGCGCTTCAAATGCTGAGTGCTTTAGAGAATTTATATTGAAAAGATAATAACTAATGTTTAATCCAATAAATCTTCGGGAACTAAGCGAAAGAAAACTGCTTTTATCATGACATTACAGCGCACCGTATTCTGTCTTCATATCTTTATTTTCTGGCAGATTCGAAAGAACGAAGAACAACGGCAATGTAGTTAAAGAAATACCCTGCATCTTTTATTTAATGCCTTTTACAGGGCTGACTAATTTTCCAATAACGGAAACACGTCGGAAAACCGATTTTCGAATAAGAGCTCTTACTTAATTTTATCGAAATCACTGTCTTCTCGTCATGTGCTGTGTACCACTTTAAAAGTTCATTTTTCTGGACTGCATTTTTTAATTCAAAAAATCCATCGCAGAACACAAAACTTCCACACTTAAATAATTACGTATTCCACGTTAAGCGTAGTGTTTTAGCCTTCCGTTCTGCTTTCATAATATAGGGTATTCGCTTGTTTATGAAATAGTGCTTCAAAAATATATTTAAACCTGACAATTTAGGAAGAATATCATGGTAATTTTAATAAGCTATTATGTTTATCGTTTTGGAAAATGAAAATTTTTATGGGACTGAACTTAAATCTTTTTACACCTCTCCATACCATTTCGAATGAAAGAATAGTATTTCGAAATGGCGTAAATTAAATTATGATTACAACTTAATGTTTTCTGGGCAGTTCTATAAATAAACCCCTTAATCAGAAATAAATTTCCCCAAAAAAACTTCAATTAATCGAGGTTACGTTGAAAGTATGTCTAGAAACATGACAAACATGTCATATCTCCTTCCTGGAATAAATTATGTCAATTTAAGATATATATATATATATATCTCATATATATATATCTCATAAGATATATATATATATAATCTCTGTATATATATATATATACAGAGGCTGTTCACACATTTTTTAGACGATGTATATTGTAATCACAAAACTAAATTACATAAAATTCTTGTGTTTTAAATGTTCTATTTGACATCTCTTATTCTGAACTATCTTTCGACACCGCAATTTCCAGTATAATAATGCCTTTTGAAGTGTCAGAAGAGGTATTCTATCCCATTCCTCCTGAACAGCTTTCCAGAGTCCTGTAAGGGTTTTGGGACGACGTTTGGATAATGCAGATTTTAAAAGTCCGAAAGCACAAAAATCCATAGGTGATACATTGGGACATTTAGTAGGGATATCAGTGAAGGGTATGGCCTTGATACCAGTTTTTTGTTCCATTTCTTTTAGGAAATTTACAGTGAATTTTGATGTGTGACTGCTAGCTTTGTCCTGATGGAGTGTCACAGATTGATGGCACTGTGGGTAAAGCGATGGTATTTCATTCAGAAAAATTGGCGATAAAATATATTCCTGATAGTATTTGGAGTTAATCTTGAGATTTTTTTCCACTCTCTTTATTTTTAACTTGCCATTATAAGAAAAACCAGCAACAATCATGAATCCCTTAGAAAAACTTTCCTTCGATTCTTTGAACCATGTACTTAAATTTTTTTCTCCCCTTTTATGATAATAAATGGCTCTTTTTTTGCAATCATTTAAATACACCCATGATTCATCTATTGTGACAATTGTTTTCCATTTTTCTTTGGATAAGTGTTTCTCATATAGAATTCTGCAGCGTGTCCTGCGTTCAGCGATATGATTTGGAAGAAGACGATGCACATTGCTTTTTTTCGCTTTCTTAAGATTTAAATCCACGTTTATCATTTTGTTTACAGTGGACACCGAGCATTTTAATGATTTTGCAACTGTCCTTTGACTAGGGGGATTTTCTTTTAACATTAAACAACGTACCTTTGCAATAGTCGAAGATGTCCGTTTTTTCCTTGGATACTTGTTTGGAATTTTTGTCCCACTTGAGGCTCCAATTTGACGTTTTTTTCCTTTCTTCTTGACGATATTACCTATCGACGCTTTAGATATTACAAAACCATGACACTCACATCGTTTTTGGATAACGGAGTATGCATATTTCTCTTCGGAAAGAGCATAAATGTAGCCTTCGAACCACTGCTTTGTTAAAAACGCCATTTTGAATAAAAACAATACTTTCAAGCCGCAGACGATAATTTTGACTTTTAAAAACATAGTACACTTTCAATTATTTCTTTGCAGCAAACGATTTTTTATTACCGCTTACCAAAATCGTCTAAAAAATGTGCGAACAGCTGCTGTACATATATATGTGTGTGTGTGTTTGTTTGTTTGTTTGTTATGCAATACAGTCATTCCACAATAAAGGTGCAGTCATAACCCCAGATGTGATAATTCTTCAAGTGAAATAGTGAAATAGGGAAATAGAATCATTTATTATATCATTTCTTTGGTTTGGTTTGGTTTGGCTAACTGTTTGCTAAACGAAGGTTAAATAAACCGGTACTTAATTCCTAAAGCCAATGCCAGCGCCCTAGTCGATTGGCCACAGTCCGGCATGTTATACCTTTAATATTTCGCCATTTTCCGTTTCATGGCCTAGCACGATATATATGCGAAAGCACCAAGTCCACACGTGTAATGCTTAAAATAACTGACCACACATTCTGGTGACAAATGACAAGTTCAGCTTCTTTTCATTGAAATTCAGAACAATTGTTTTACCCGAAAATGGTAAATGGATCTTTTCACTCACTCTTGAATAATCTAATAGTTATGTTGCCCAGCTGAAACTCCTGAATGTGAGATATATAAAAATGAGAGGAACCACAAAGGACAATTTACAGGTCACCGAAATGTGTAATTAAACAAGAAAATGAATCAAAAAAATTTTATAAGGTTTACTTTAAAAAAAAGATTAACGCACTTACAAAAGTTGACAGCCAAGGACAAATGGGAGTGGATTAGAGTGGATAACAGTGGAAATGCAATTAATGCTATGAATAAGTAAATAAATTTTCATTTAAAAATAATTAATACAAACATTTATTCAGAGATTTTTAATAGTATTTTAAGGGGAATTTCTGAACATGATATTTTAAAATGATGACTTAGGGTGTTTTTGTTCACTCACTTAAAGTAGAGAATTTTATAACAGTGGAAATCGAAGAAGTCTAATTCACTTACACAGAGCGTTCACTTTTTGTTAGATTATTTCAAGGGGAATCTGAGAAGAATAAATTTTGGAGATTTCCCATTCACAGGCGGAAGTGAAGAGTAATAAAATTATAGATTTGTAGAGGATTTGGAGGTAGGGATTTATATGTTAAAATTCTTACGTTAATATGTCACGCTAGAGTACATTGTGACATAATTTAACATATTATCTAAGTAGCATAATAAATAAATAATTGAAGCCATAAGATTTCAGTCCCTTATCGTCGCTTATAAAATATTTGTGAGTATACTATCGTATTGTCGTATGTAGTAAGGAAATATGTGAACAATTAGACATTAATTCTACATGACAGTATGACATTTAGAAAAACAAATATGCTTTCTACAAATAATAATAAAGAACAAAACAACATGAAATATAGTATCAAAATGAAATCAATTATATTTATTACAGAAGATTTATGTAAAGTATAAGATAACGGGGTTTCAGATTTAAGTACGGAAAATGGTAATTTTGATAAATTTTCTTCCCCTGTTAATCGCCATAATGACCCTGCTACATTATTCAATTAATTGGAAAATGCATATTATATATTTATGAATCATAGGTTTTGTATTGACATATTTATGATGATGCAACCAATTATTACTCTCTGCTCTGCGCACATGATATACCGACTACGCATGTTTTTCTTGCATTTGAAAAGTCCATTTCTCAGTTTATCTATTTTACTCATATGCCGCAGAAAAATTACTCAAGATCAGATCAAGTTCGTTCATCCTGAAACTCTTCATTTTTATAAATTTTATTATTTTCTGAAATTTATATCAAATTAAATAACCTCTCAATATGTTTAAAATGAATTAAAGTATTTTATTTTGCTTAAAATCTTTTTGATTATTCTTGTTGTAATTCGCATCAATATCAAATATTTAAATTTTCTTCTGTCCCTAATAAAGCAAACGCATTTCTAAAATGTTTCATCAGATATATGTTGGTGCTATATCATGCAAATGGGTAATGGCTCCATGCAAATGCAAATGGGGTATATAAACTACTTAGAGTGATGGAGCTTATATAAAATAAAGAATAGAAACATAATTATATTCTATTCAAAGTGTAAAATAGTTGTTAAATAATCATAATCATGGAGTTAATTTGTGCTGTTTTTCTTCAGGAATTAACTTGAAAATAATTTTTAAAAAGATTTATGAAATTATGTACTTCTTAAAAAACTCTACCTTTAGAAAGGAATGTTTTCTTTCCAATACAAATATATATATATATATATATATATATATATATATATATATATATATATATATATATATATATATATATATATATATATATATATATATATATATATATACACTTGTGAAATAAATTAAGATAATTTGCATATTTTATCGAATTTCATGAAAAGAACTGAATTGAATGTAAAACCACTGCTTCTAGACAAAAATGCAAATTCTGTACGTCATATACGTAAGCGTACACGTGTGTGTAGACGGAGCCAGTAGAGAAACAGGCTTTATAAGCGCGCGTAATTTAAGACGCATTTTGTTCGATAGCACACCTCGGCGAATTTCTTGGTGTTATTTTGCAGTAATCGGTTAATTTGAAATTGTAATAGCAAAAATGAGTAACCACCAACGTTTAGATGATGAAATGAGGTGGCGAATTGTTGGGAGGCTAGAAGCAGGCCAATCTCAAGCCCAAATTTGTAGAGAGTTCAATTTAAGGCCCAACGTCGTGTGTAACTTATGGAAACATTTCCAGGATACCAGATACATCGAGAGAAAGCCTGGGCAAGGTCGTCCAAGAACCACGACGGCCAGAGGAGATCGCCATTTGTCGATTATAGCGAGGCGCAACAGGAGCTTCTCAGCTCTCTCGTGACTTGTATGCAGCCACAGGAACCCGTGTATCAAGGGTGGCTGTTTCCAAAAGACTTCATGAGAGAGGGTTGTTTGCAAGAAGACCCGCTGTTTGCGTCCCGCTCACTTCTACGAACAGGAGAATCCGTTTATCATGGTGCAGAGAGTATAGATATTGGAGTATGGATCAATGGGTGACCGTTCTCTTCACTGATGAGTCCCGGTTCAGCCTAAACACCGATTCTCGCCGTACGTTCATATGTAGAGAACCAGGGACCCACTACCTACCCTCCAATGTCCACGAAATCAACCATTTTGGCAGAGGAGGTTTAATGGTCTGGGCAGGCATCATGTTTTATGGCCTCACACCTCTCCATGTCTTTGAAATAGCCACTGTGACTGGTGTGAGGTATAGGGATGAGGTCTTGGAGCCCTATGTTCGCCTTTTCAGGGGTGCAGTAGGCCCTGAGTTCATTTTAATGGACGATAACGGGAGGCCACATAGAGCTCTTCTGGTCGACCAATTTCTAGAAAGTGAGGATATTCACCGGATGACCTTAACCTTATATAGCAGACCTTAACCTTATAGAGCATGTCTGGGACGCTCTGAAGAGGGCAATTGCAACTCGCAACCCTCCTGCGAGAACCATCCAGGTTGCTGTAAACAGCGTTGCTGGTCGAGTGGGACCAATTGCCACAGGAAATGATAAACTGACTTATTTCAAGTATGAAATTACGCTGAGAGACCTGTATATCTGTAAGACGGGACCATAAACCCTATTAACCCATTTTTTTGTTTATTCTGCAACCGCTGTTTCATACCTTCCGACGCCAACGAGTGTTACGGAAGCCAAAAAAAATCTGTGTGTTCTTGATTTTTTGTTGAAATACTGCAAATTCCTCTATTTTTCCATTTCCCAGCGTTCTAAATAAGAAAAAAATTCCCGCTTTGTATTAAAATCCCCAATATATTTTTTTTGACGTGAAGTCGCAAGGTCTTAACCATTTTACTGGTAGTAAAGGAAACAGAAGCTCAAAAATCTCCCTCATTTTTAATTTTTTGTATTCTTTTAGATTTTCGATTAAGTTTATTCTTAAATAAAATTTCTCACTGCTATTTAGTTTTTTGTAACTTTTTATTAAAACTGCTTATTGAGAACAATTGGTTAGTACAGAAGTTTTAACCCATTTTTTCCTCTGAAAGGGGTAGTTGGGAGAAGTTCCAGAAGTGCTTCCTGATCAACAAATGTTTAAAAACCACTGGTCTAGGGATGCTATGAGTTGGGCATGGCAAAGAGAGAGAATTGACTTCATTATTAAAAGAAAGACGGAAGGGAAATGTTAGTTGTATTTCAGAGAATGTCTTAAACATTACTTCCATTAATTAAAACTTGTTTTTTTTGATTGAGGTGTTTATGTAGTGCAGTACCCACAAAACTTTATGTAATAAGCCCTAAACTTTAAGTAGTTGGTACTTGTCAAAGCATGACGGATCTCAAGGACAACTCACAAAATTACTTAAAAATAAAAATAGCAGAGATATAGAGATACAGAGATTCCCCGTAATAAACAAATTAGCGTGTTTAAGCGGCCTTATGTTTAGTGAGTAGCTAAAGTCAGATTTAAACATGTCACTGAGTATGCGCTCAAGGCAATTTTAAATTGTAAATTATCGCTAATTAATAGAAAATTCGGTTGCAAAAACCAAATTTGGCCCATCTATAGATCAAAAGCTTACGTTTAAGACCAAAATAAATTAAATTGATGTAGTAGTTTTCTCTGACGGATTGCCCAAAGAACCGGCTTAGCAACTTAAAAATATTGATATTTAATTAGCTGCCCTCCATTCTACTAAGGTTTGTAGGTTTATAAACAGATTTAATTTCATTCCAACGCAATTTTTTTTTGTTTTTCTAAAGGATAAATATAATAGCATGGAGGACACATGATATTCTTCCTCATTTGTTAGTTTAAATACATTCTTAAATCGCTATTTGATAAACAAGAAAAAAACAGAGATAATGAAAGCAGCACGAAAGGCTAAAACACTAAGTTTAAAGTGGAAAACCTAATTATTTAAAAATAGAAGTTTTGTGTTCAGCGAAAGATTTTCGAATTAGAAAAGGCAATCTGGAAAAATAAAGTTTAAAGCGGTACATAGCACACGACGAGAAGACAGCGTTTTCAACAAAAAAAATATATCCAGAAATCTCATTCGAAATTCTGTATTCAGACGTGTTTCCGTTATTGGAAAATTAGTCAGCCCTATAAAAGGCATTAAATAAAAGATGCAGGATATTTAGTTAACTACACTGTCCTTGTTCTTCATTCTTTCGAATCTGGTGGAAAATAAAGATATGAAGAGAGAATACGTTACTCTGTAATGCTATGATAAAGGCAGTTTTGTTTCACTTATTTCCCGAGGATTTATTGGATAAAACACTAGTTATTATCTCTTCAGTGTAAAGTCTATAAAATGCTCAGTATTTGAAACGTGTAATCTGGAATGAAACACATTCTAAAAGTGAAAATTATTGTAATTAATGTCAATTTATATTAGCAAATTGCAGAGCAAATAAACTTAAATAATATAGGTCGATATTGGAGCTTTTAAAATGTCTGCGTATTGCACACAATGATATATCTTACAGGTCTCGTATTACTGTTGTTAACATCACGACCACAAATTTTCTCTAATGCTAAATTTATGAATACTAAAATGTGGAATCGCAAGATTTCTCTCCCCTTTTTAGTTGTGTTACTGGTAAGTGCGATCGTCTGATAAACTTTATACCCAGGTTCCAAATCGTAGCCGGGGACACTTTTTTAGGTAGTTTGAGTAATTATCATAATACGGCAGAAGCCATTGGTACATTTCCAATGCTTCGAAACCAGCAGATAGGTCCCAGCATAGCAACTAAGGTCCTAATCTATTTACTATGTTGCATGGTTCCATCTCTGCTGGTGAACATGCTGCCACCACAATTTAGACATAACGCCCTTAGATGCTACATCTGGGATGGTCGTACTCTCTTTCCTACGCAACTAGCCCCACGTAAGGTCTTTCTTGCCTAGATATTTCCCGGATATATATATATATATATATATATATATATATATATATATATATATATATATATATATACTAGCATTATTGCCCGGCGTTTCCCGGGTAGATATATAGATATAAAATTTTTCATGCATTCCATCAAAAAAATACTGGGCTGCACCCCATTCCCCCGCTGTTCATGTTCATCTGGCTAGACATACTGCGCTTAGCGCTTTTCTACTGAATTGATATACAAACAATAAGAACGAAAGAAACTTTGAGCCTGCGGACCTTCGTCTGATTATACGTCTGATTTTATTGAGAATTAATAACTCAGTGTTGCGTGATTCGTAAATTTCGATTGAATAAGTTTACTGTTTAATTATATTTGTTAGATACTGTTTAATTGGTTTTAATTAGATTTGTTTGATCCACTGAATAATTAGAAATAAGTTTTATAATTTACATTTGCCTTTATTTTTTATTTTTCCCTTAAAAACGCATTTTTTTCCATATCACCCAAGAGGTAAAGTGCAATATGCGTTATCCCCTTTACTTAATCAAAGTAAGTTGAGATTCCGCATGAAGCCTATTTTCCTTACTTTTGTGATTCAGTTTTCTATTGCCGACAGCCAAAAACCGTATAAAAAGCAAATTGTAAATCGGTTTTTAATTTTCCGTTGAGAAAGCGAATTGGAATTCTGTTTTTAATTTTCCTAAAGCCCAAAACCGTACAAAAAGCAAAATGTAAATCGGTTCAAGCGATGACAAAAACTGAAAATAACAAAGGACACAAAGCAGAGCCAGGAACATTGTGTTAAAACATACTAATTTGAATTGCATTCCTAAAAAACTTCCATCTGAGTTAGTCTAGTGGTTAAATTTTATCTTTTACCGTATTTTAATATTTCTTTTGTTGTTTAATTTAAAGTATCTCAAGAAAAGAAACCACGTGATCAGCATTTCATAAATTAAACTCTAAAAATTAATCGCTGAATATTTACCAAACATCAGAAAATGAAGGTAAAGATTCGAAAAAGATTTCGTTTTAAAGGAATTTCTATGATCTAATTTTTAAACCCTTAAGGCTTAAATTTTTTAACCCTCGGATTATCATTTTAAATGCAAACTTAAAAAAATTACAAAAACAGCATAAAAATTTAATTTTTAAAAATCTAAGAAACATTTTTCAAAAATATTCCTTAGTCCACCCCTACACTATAAGAAGAATAGCCATGCAAAATGTCAGGGAGGAGTGTGTATCTGGGGAGGCAAGGCCAAAGGTTGTCAGTACCTCTCCTCCCCGCGCATTAAAATTTGACTGATAACATGTTGTGGTGAAGGGGCTGTATCCACATTTAAGTGCACCTCTTAGGGACACAAAAAAAAATTCAAAATTAATTTTAAAAACTAATTAAGCCCACATTTCGTTTTTCCTGCGTTAGTTTTCTCGGGACCTAACCATTAACTGTGCCGAAATTTGTCCCGGTGGGTGAAGCAATCTAGAATTCCATAGCGGAAAAACAAACTGACGAGCTATTATATATATATATATATATATATATATATGGAGGGCTTAATAGTCGTACTACCTCTGATTTCGTTCCCATAATAATTATTCAAAATCTATGCAGTCAATGAACGTAGGCCTGTGGAATTAAATACAATTAATTTACATCTAAATTCTTTATTTCAAATACTTTTAATTAACCAGATTCAAAACCAAGCCAAGTTTCAATCTCTCGTCCTCGTGACACGCACTCCGCGCAATCCTAAATCTTAAAACGCTCTGTAATTACCCTTTGTTTCAATTAGGCGCAAACTTATCGCGCATGCTCTGTGATGCTCATGTAATGTTCAACTGGCTTCTATTCGAATTACGTAATAACTTTACTCTGCGAAAAGCCCGTACTTGCTCTAAAAATAGATTAGATCGCTCGACTTCATTCTCGAATCGAGGCAATCTTCTCGAAACGGGGAAAAACCCTTTTCCCAACGCGTAATATTCTGAATGAAACCAATGGCGTTCGTATATATATATATATATATATATATATATACACTGAAGTGCCACTGCATAACGGATACCTACCTAGTAACGAGTTGGGCCTCCTCTGGCCTTGATAACGGTTGCGACATGACGAGGCATAGATTCAACAAGTTTCTGGAAACGTTCCACTGGAATGGCTTGCCAAATATTGGCTAAAGCTGTCCATAATTCAGTAAGGTTCTTTGGTGCTGTGTGATGGCCTTTCACGCCTTGTTCCAAAACATCCCAAAGATGCTCAATATGATTTAAGTCTAGGCCTCAAGGTGGCCAATTCATGACAGAGAAGTCAGAGGAATGCTCATCCAACCAGCCAGTAGCCAACCTGGACTTGTGAGAGGTACAGTTGTCTTGCTGAAATACTCCATTACCGTGCGGATAACAGAACAGCATAAACGGATGGAGGTGATCACCCAGCAACTCTACGTACCGTATTGCATTGAGGGAGGCTGGTACACGCACAAAAGACCCCAAACTGTGCCACGAAAAAACACCCCAGACCATGATTGAGCCACCATGCCCTTGTACATTTCCAGCCAGGCATGCAGGATCCATGGCTTCATGAGCCTGACGCCATATTCTCAGCCTCCCATCGGCGTTAAGTAGTCGCAATCGAGACTCATCACTCCATGCTACTCGTTTCCAGTCCTCTACACTCCAGTCTATGTGCTCTCTTGCCCAGGCAAGACGTGCAGCCCGATGGCGAGTATAGAGCAATGGTACTCTCGTAGGTCGACGGCTCCCGAAACCCATACGGTGAAGCGAGCGTTGCACAGTCCGTTTACTGACTGTACGACTGGCACCGTCATTAAACTTGATGGTAATTTGAGCTAATGTTCGGCTTTGCTGGCTACGTACAATACGCCTGAGCCGTCTCTCACCACGCACTGTCAAGGCTAATTTTCTTTAGCAGTTTGACCGATCGCTAGTTTTTTTTTCCACCATCCATATATTATTGGTATACTCTTGACACTGTCGACCTTGAAAATCCTAGCTGTTTGACAATTTTGGAAATTGAATGGCCCATGCGTCGCGCACCTACGATTTGTCCGCAATCGAAGGCGTCTAAATCCAGTTTACCCATACTGTCAATTTGAACAACTAATTCAGAACAATCACAGTAGGCGCTATATATGCAGTTACCACAGCACCCTCACTCGCGCATACATGATGCGCAGCGCTACACAATTTGCATAGGCTTTTCTGTCCTAATTCAGTGGCACTTCAGTGTGTGTGTATATATATATATATACAGAGGCTATTCACACATTTTTTAGACGATGTATATTGTATTCACAAAACTAAATTACATAAAATTCTTGTGTTTTAAATGTTCTATTTGACATCCCTTATTCTGAACTATCTTTCGACACCGCAATTTCGAGGATAATAATGCCTTTTAAAGTGTCCGAAAAGGTATTCTATCCCATTCCTCCTGAACAGCTTTCCAGACTCCTGTAAAGGTTTCGGGAAGGCGTTTGGATAATGCTGATTTTAAAAGTCCGAAAGCACAAAAATCCGTAGGTGATACATCGAGAGATTTAGTAGGGATATCAGTGAAGGGTATGGCCTTGATACCAGATTTTTGTTCCATTTCTTTTAGGAAATTTACAGTGGATTTCAATGCGTGACAGCTAGCTTTGTCCTAATATAGTCTCACAGACTGATGACACTGTTGGTCAAGCAATGGTATTTCACTCAGAATATTGGCGATAAAATATGTTCCTGATAGTATTTGGAGTTAATATTGACATTTTTTTCCACTCTCTTTATTTTTAACTTGCCATTATAAGAAAAACCAGCAACAATCATGAATCCCTTAGAAAAACTTTCTTTCGATTCTTTGAACCATATACTTAAATTTTTTTCTCACCTTTTATAATAATAAATGGCTCATTTTTTGTTGCAATAATTTAAATACACCCATGATTCATCTATTGTGACAATTGTTTTCCATTTTTCTTTGGATAAGTGTTTCTCATATAGAATTCTGCAGCGTGTCCTGCGTTCGGCGATATGATTTGGAAGAAGACGATGCACATTCCGTTTTTTCGCTTGCTTAAGATTAAAATCAACATTTATCATTTTGTTTACAGTGCACACCGAGCATTTTATTGAATTTGCAACTGTCCTTTAATTAGGGGGATTTTCTTTTAACATTAAACAACGTACCTTTGCAATAGTCGTAGATGTCCGTTTTTTCCTTGGATACTTGTTTGGAATTTTTGTCCCACTTGAGGCTGCAATTTGACGTTTATGGATAACGGAGTATGCATATTTCTCTTCGGAAAGAGCATAAATGTAGCCTTCGAACCACTGCTTTGTTAAAAACGCCATTTTAAATAAAAACAAAACTTCCAAGCCGCAGACTATAATTTTGACTTTTAAATACATAGTACAATTGCAATTATTTCTTTTGCAGCAAACGATTTTTTATTACCGCTTACCAAAATCGTCTAACAAATGTGCGAACAGCCTCTGTATATATATATATATATATATATATATATATATATATTAGTGTCTAAAGCTAATAAGTTTTTATAAAAAACAAGAACATCATTTAGAACCGTAAGCGTAATCTATAGCGCTAAGCTGCTAAATTGACAAAAAAAAATTATTTCTAATGCAGCAGACGATTGGATATTATCCGAAATATATATATATATATATATATATATATATATATATATATATATATATATATACACTGCTGGCCACCAATATTGCAACACCAAGAAAGACAAGAGATATCACAACAAAATTTATTTTGTAGATAACATGTTGACCAAGTATCAAATGATTAAATTTATAGACTTCTGTGAAGTGTGGTTCTTGCCAATCTGCTGCCAATCTTGCAGATCTGCTGTGGTTGATCTGCTGTGGCAGCTGGGGAGGGAATGTGGGTCAATCGTAGAGCAACCATGGACCACATGTTTTTTGTCGGTGAAAGATCCGAAGAGCGAGGGGGCCAGGGAAGCAATTCAATCTGGCTATTCACGAAGAACCGTTTGACAATGTGAGCCACGTGTGGTCGCGCATTATCCTTTTGAAATATGGCTGTGGGTAAGCCATGAAGGTAAGGAAGGACAACTGGCTCCAACACCTCGGAGATGTAGCGCTGGCTGTTTAAAGTACCGGCAATGCGTGCTAGAGGTGTGCGAGAGTGATATCCAATACCACCCCATGCCATAATACCCGGTGCAGGACCAGTGTGGAAGAGCATATCGCAGCCGTTCAGCATCCTCTCTTTACGGTGTCTCCAGACTCGAATGCGACCATCGTGATGTTGCAGACAGAAGCGTGACTCGTCAGTAAAGACAATTTATTCCATTCTGCCATCCACATCCTTCTGTCATCGCACCATTGGCGGCGGAGACGTCTGTGGTTCTGCGTCAAGGGTAGACAAAGCAATGGACGTTTTGCGGACAGACCACTCTGCTGTAAACGGCGTCGAATGGTACGCGCAGACACTGGATGATGCGTTACAGACTGCATATGCTGTGCTATGGTTCGGGATGTGACTGAGCGATCCGTCACTGCCATGCGCACAATTTGCCTGTCATCACGTGAAGTGGTGCGTTGATGTGGATGCGATCGAACACGCCGGTCCGTCGTATCCTCCTGCATCCAACGATCACATATCCGCATTACAATTGTTTGGTTTCGTCCAACACGACTACCGATTTCCCTGAAAGTTAATCCACAATCCCGGTAGGCCACTATCCTTCCTCCGTCGAACCTGGATACTTGATCAAAAGTTGATCGCTGTTTTCGACGAGGCATAATGGATCGTTTTTTTGAAAAAACCACAAGAAAAACACAATTGCCGAACTTGAAATCGTCGAAATCTCCAAGCCTTAAATAGCGCTTTGAAGCGGCGCCACAGGCGCGCGTGATGTGCGTCTGCGCTGAAATTCTAATCATTTGCATATCTCAACTCCGCTAATGCGTGTTGTAAATTTCATGTTATTTTCATGTTTCCTTTAGAGTGTTGCATTTACAGTGGCCAGCAGTGCATATATATATATATATATATATATGAAACAAATTTTAACCCTTTTGAATATTCCTAACACGCTTTTACCAAATTCGTTTATCTTATTGCAACAGAATACCATCCCTTAGCTTTGAATTGCGACCTATATCCAACCAATATAAATCTATTTTTCCCCTAATGCCACGAGCGGGCGGAGAGTCTTATATAAGGATTATATAACGAACATCGCGCGATCATCATCCCATATGACGGGACTTAATCACATGTCCGTTTCTGGCGAATTAGAAGTTGTATAGACCCGTACGCGGGCCCGAAATTTCACGCGTCTGTAGTCTTTTGTGTGTTTTTCTCTGGCTTGACAAGATGTAGCACTTTGCACTGTCGGCGCCTTTTTCCTCGGTATCTGTGGAGTTAAGATGTCTGTAATCCCGTCCAAATTATGTCCAGCCACGAAACTGCTTTCAAAATAAAGACTATGTTATGATCCACCTGCTTCTTCCTTCTGGTATGGATTCAAATTAGTTCTTCTTCTTCCCAGCCACTCCCAGCCACTTCAACTTCACCCCGGAGTCGACAGGCTATGATTTTAAGGCCTGTTGAGCTTCACCACTGCCTTAACGCTTATATTACAAGGATTCGACAGGATTCGAACCTACGCGGGAAGATCCCAATGAATTTCCAGTCCATAGGAATGACCAACACAGCGACGGATCCCCACCCCATAGTCAGAAGGAGCGAATTTTTGTGTCACCCTTGACGCATCCTCGATGCAGTGAAAACAAGCCAGTTTCTCTTGTGCGAGCCTTCGACGCCGACAAGAGATTTTATCCCTGACCAGCGTTGGCAATCAAGACCTCGCGTGTGTGCTGCCGTGTTTATCGCCAATGGTGAAAGAAGATTGTCATCTGTGTGCGCGATTGTGTTCAGTTTAATCGTCGGTGCATGTGTATTCCAGTCACCATGGGGGATTTTAGTAGTGCTTTCTGTAATCTGTGAAGTGTTAAACCCCGATTGCGTGTAATCGTGTGTGAACTAGAAAAAGAAGAAAAAATATTGTGAGTTTCACATTATCACCAGAACAGACGAGGGACTCTTGAACATCCTGGAAATTTAGAGGAATTGCGCCAAGTACGATTCCACATAAAAATAATTGCATACATGAACATTTTGAAGAAAACAAAATAAGAACGTTGATTTTCTACACTTGAATTATAAATAGTATTGGTAACATACAGGATACAATAATTACGGAAAAATTTATTAAGGTGAACTGCTTTAATTGAGTTATAATGGTATGTTAGTTCAAAGAATAAAATCTTATTGATACTGTATGAGGTATGACAAATGTGATATTTTTCCATTGATATGAATGTTTCTATATAATATAATTTCTTTTTGAGTTATGAAAAGTCCGTTTCTGGCGAATTAGAAGTTGTATCGACCCGTACGCGGGCGAGAAATTTCGCGCGTCTGTAGTTTTTGTGTGTTTCGCACTGGCCTGACTAGATGTAGCGTTTTAATGTCCGTAAAGCCGTAGTGCTTTGCGCTGTCGGCGCTTTTTACCTCTATATCTGTTGAGTTAACATGTCTGTAATCCCTTCCAAGCCTGTTGAGCTTCACCACCGCCTTAGCGCTTATATTACACACACACATATATATATAATATAATATATATATATATATATATATATATATATATATATATATATATATATATATATATATATATATATATATATATATACACAACGTAGTGTCGCGGACGCCGTTGGAGTCGCCAGAAGTGTTGTTGCAAGGCTGTGGAATCGATTCCAAGAAACAGGGAATGTTAGACGTCGACCAGGACAAGGTCGGCCACGCGTCACTACAGCAACTGATGACCGGTATATACTGTTAATAGCTCGTCGAAACAGAACAGACAATGCTACTTAGCTGCAAAGTCAGTTGCTCTTCGCAACAGGATGAAGGGTGTCCAGCCAAACAGTACGTAATAGGCTTCATCAGGGTGGTCTCTATGCACGTAGGCCAATGATCTGCATTCCGTTGACCTCACGCCATTGTGCGGCCCGAAGAAGATGGGCTGCTGAACATCGAGATTGGGAGCAACATGATTGGAGCCAAGTGCTGTTTACAGACGAGTCCCGATTCAGTCCGGAGTGTGATATTCGACGTGTTTTGGTATGGAGGGAAAGGGGCACTCGAAATAACCCCCCATTCGTTCTTGAAAGGTCACAATACAGACGAGCTGGTTTTATGGTATGGGGTGGAATCAGCATAGGTGGACGTACGGACCTGCATATCATTCGGAATGGTACTTTGACGTCCCGAAGGTATGCAGACAAGATATTGAGACCTCATGTCATACCTTACGCTGCAGCCATTGGAGATTTCTTTGTTTTCCAGCATGGTAATGCCAGACCGCAAACAGCTCGTCTTGTGGAGAACATGCTTGAAGCTGAAACAATACAGCTTATGGAATGGCCAGAGTGCTGTCCTGACCTGAATCCAATCGGGCATGTTTGGGACATGCTCGGATGACGGATTGCTGCGAGACCAAGGCCTCCTTTTAGTCTCCGAGACTTGGATATTGCACTTCTTGGGGAGTGGAACAGTATTCCCCAAAGTCTTATGGATAACATCATCGCATCCATGGAAATCAGGTGTGCAGTAGTCTTAGCTGTTCGAGGAGACCACACGCCATATTAAAAGTCTTGCATCATTTCTAAACAATACTTTTTTTATCGTTTACATGTAACCAAATTGTTGCCTTAAATCATCTTTCCATGTTGTTTTCATATTTTCAAAGAATTAAAGCTTAATTACAAATTTTTTTACGTCTTTTTTTCTGTATTGCGCATTGATACGCTTGTACTATCCATTTTATGCCAATACGTGGCTGTCTCGCACCGTTTTCTTAACTTCTTTGCTTGCTCCCCTAATTTTTTTGAGTAGTGTATATATATATATATATATTGAGGCAAACTTTTGGCTATTTTAGATAAATCAGGTTTATACCTGATTATACATCAGGTTTATACCTGATAGTAATACCTGAATTCAGACGCATGTGTAATCCGATATTCTAATATTCTTTACGGTATGTTTTCTGCGTGTGTTTAAAAATCTTTATTTTATTGTCCACGTTTCTGTTCATTATGTAAAAAATATCATCTGAATATTTTTAACATTATAATTAAATATTTCTTTCTCATTCTATGGATGTATTTAACTTTAACAGTGAATGTATATCTTGTTGAAGTGCGCTATTAATGCGTATACTATTAAATCCTACAAGAAAAAGGAACATCTTTATTTACATATTAGTTAAGAAGAGTTACAAATTTACGTGTTCACAACACGCTGCCTATGCTCGGCCTAAAATAGTGTAGGTGAGGGGGATTTTTGGCTCAGTGCCAAGACGGGAAGCATCGGTTAAACATTGCAATTTCAGTATAATAAAGACCAAATCTACTGCTATGAATATATATATATTTACTCAGTTTCTTTTCATGGCATTAAAGAAGAATATTTACACCTTCGAATGCAGTTTTTAAGACAATAATGCCAAATATAGAAAAGGTATATAAAATGGAGATATTTTACTTTGTAAATGACATGCTTTCTGTCTGACAATTTTTTTTTTCTTTTGCTTTTTATTATTCAGCAGTTTTGAAAGAAGGATTAATAAATAATTATATGAAGGGGGAGTATTACTTTCAGTAGGGAAATGAAAGTAAATCATAAAATATTCATTGGAGAATTTGGGTTTGTATTGCTAAAATGTTTACATTATTAATTAATGATGATACATTATTCCCAAAGCTTACCTTTAAAGAGAGTCAATTTCCTAATTTTTTCCTAGTTCTTTTAAAAGTTTAAAAGTTTCGGGGTTTTTGCATTTTAAATTGGCAAATAAAGGGTAAGTTATGGAAAGGAATATATATATATATATATATATATATATATATATATATATATATACAGATACAGTGGTACCTCGACTTACGAGTGTCTCGAATTACGAGTTTTTCTAGATACGAGCATTCTCTTGGCAGATTTTTTGCTTCTAGTTACGAGCTAAAATTCAGGTTACGAGCAAGCTTCAGATATCCCACAGCTACTATTTTGCGCAGCGAACGCCATGTCCTCGTCAAATGAGAACATGAGAAGTATATAATATTTGTAACCTTTATGTACAATTATTATACAATTGTATGCATAGTATTCTAAGAAAACTATTCAGTCTTAAACCGAGAGATTAAGACTAAACAATTATTACCCGGGGCAGGTCGCTCTGCCCACACTTGAGTCGCCCTCTGATACCGAACAGCGTCCAACCTTTCTCGCAGAGAGATAACTTAAATTCTCTCCTCCACACTGGTACTCGCCATGTGTTCTAGGGGATGGGATGTCCTTGGTCGTAGGATCGCAAGCTCTCCTCCTTCTACAGATTCTGATAAAACGATCTTCGGATTCTCAGAAAGAGGAATTTGGACATTACAAAACGGAGAACGATGCAACAATCGCTCAACTTCCGTGTCTCACTTTAATAGGGTAGCTCGTAATAAAAACGAAAGCGAGGAAAATGTGGCGAAAAGATCAAAAATCAACGAATAAGATTTAAGTTTTCAGTTCAGCTTTTCTTCTCCTGTTTCATCAGCATCTTCAGGTCTGATCTCCTAGGTAGATGGTGTACATTACACTTAATAAAGCAAGTTTATTGCAGTACTTTCTATTTTATTGCGTTTTTATACAAAGTTCGTCATTTATAAGCACATTTTACTTATTTAAAAACATGTAACGAAAAATTTCTGTATTTGGTGGGGGGGGGGGGGGGGCCGCCCAGAACGAATTAATAGTATTTCCATTCTGTTCAATAGGGAAAATTGATTCGAGATACGAGTATTTCGAGTTACTCCGTCATGGAACGAATTAAAGTCGTAAGTCGAGATGCCACTGTATATATATATATATATATATATATATATATATATATATACACTGCTGGCCACTGTAAATGCAACACCCTGAAGGAAACATGCAAATAGCATGAAATTTACAACATGCATTAGCGGAGGTGAGATATGCAAATGATTAGAATTTCAGCTCAGACGCACATCACGCGCGCCTGTGGCGCCACTTCAAAGCGATATTTAAGGCTTGGAGATTTCGACGATTTCAAGTTCAGCAATTGTGTTTTTCTTGTGGTTTTTTCAAAAAAACGATCCATTATGCCTCGTCGAAAACAGCGATCAACTTTTGATCAAGTATCCGAGTTCGACAGAGGAAGGATAGTGGCCTACCGAGATTGTGGATTATCTTAAAGGGAAATCGGTAGTCGTGTTGGACGAAATCAAACAACTGTAATGCGGATATGTGATCGTTGGATACAGGAGGGTACGACGGACCGGCGTGTTCGATCGCATCCACCTCAGCGCACCACTTCACATGATGACATGGCAGTGACGGATCGCTCAGTCACATCACGAACCATAGCACAGCACATGCAGTCTGTAACGCATCATCCAGTGTCTGCGCGTACCATTCGACGCCGTTTACAGCAGAGTGGTCTGTCCGCAAGACGTCCATTGCTTTGTCTACCATTGACGCAGAACCACAGACGTCTACGCCGCCAATGGTGCGATGACAGAAGGATGTGGACGGCAGAATGGAATGAAACTGTCTTTACTGACGAGTCACGCTTCTGTCTGCAACACACCGATGGTCGCATTCGAGTCTGGAGACACCGTGAAGAGAGGATGCTGAACGGCTGCGTTATGCACCGCCACACTGGTCCTGCACCAGGTATTATGGTATGGGGCGGTATTGGATATCACTCTCGCACACCTCTTGTACGCATTGCCGGTACTTTAACCCTTTAAGCGTTCATAGGCAGCGGGTGCCTCGCTTTCCCCACGGTCATCCCGTATGGCGGGACCTCTTAGGGAAGGAACACGTTGCGTGAGGTCGGCGCTCGCTCTTGGGACAACAGATTTGCGCTAATACTGCAACAGTGATGTTTATAAAATTTTCATTTTGCGGCTTTTTCACTTAATGATTCAAGCTCTGTTATATAAAATATGCAGTTATATTATATGTGCAAAATATTGTCATTACCGCCTATTTTTTTGGACAAAAATCATAATTACTTTGAATAGTTTATGTACTATGTAACTTACTATATAATATTAAATACATAATATCAATTTAATTGTATATAAATAATAATAATTATTTATATACAATTAAAGTGAATTAGGAAATTTGAAATAAATATAAGAAAAATATGTTGCATATATACATATATATATATATATATATATATATATATATATATATATATATATATATATATAATTAGATAGTAATGACATAGAAGTTAACAGTTTAAGTTTACAAAATTTATTTACTCATAAACGATGTATTCCTTACCTCTTTTTTTTCAGTATTTCAGATACTCACACTCTAAAAGTGTTTTTGAGTGTGATAGATTTTGAAACAAGGAATTGCACACAGAGCAGCATCACAGTCTTTGCAATACACTCTTGTTTCTCTCCGTATTTTTTCTCCAGATGAGTTTCTCCTCGAACAACATACTACGCATCTTCTTGTGGGTTCTTGTTTTTTTTCAGTTGGAGGGATATACTCCGGAAAATGTCTCTCAGTTAAACGGAGAATATCACATTGTGCACTTAAAGAGGAGGGCCTTGATTTCACACTTTTTGGTATATGATACTTTGCAATAATTTTCTCCACAAGGTCTAAACGAAACTGCAAATTTGATTTCGTATTACCATTGTTTTGGAAAAGTACAAAAGCATTAAAAATGGACAAATCCAATAAATGCCTAAAAATCTTTTTGTAGTACTTTTTTTGTCTTGATCTTGTTGCTTGATAATATCCGATGTTTTGATCAAGGATATCAACTCCTCCCATTGTATTATTGTAATCAAGTACAAGTTTTGGCTTGATCTTACTTTTTCCTGACTTAGAAGTCGTAGTTATCATTTCGTTGTTGTGAATGGAACTTATAAGAATCACTTCTTTTTTATCTTTCCATCGTAATATCATGGTTTTTCCCTTTTGAAAAGCCAACGTATCCCCTTTCTTTACTTTTTCACTTTTTAATTCTCCAGGGATATCTCTCCTGTTTGAACGTAATGTCCCATAAAAATCAGTTTTATTTTTTATGAGCAATTCCCCAAGCTCAGGAGAATTGTAATAATTGTCCATTGTGAGACAGTATCCCATATTTAATAAGGGCTTTGCCAGAGTCATCACAACTATAGTACTCATGTTGCAGTCTTTATAATCATCTGATATATGCGTCCCCTTACCAACGTAAATTATAATCGACCAAACATAGCCAGTTTCCGATTCACACAATAAGAACATTTTTATGCCAAACCTAGCACGTTTCATAGGTAAGTATTGTACCCATGAAAGACGTCCTTTGTATAAAACGAGGCTTTCGTCTATGCATATATCTTTCTTGGGTAAATACACCGAGGAAAACTTTCTTTGCAGTAAGTTGAAAACTGTCCATATTTTCCGAAGTTTTGGTTGTGGATGTGATTTTGTATCAAATAGTTCATTATTGTCGAAATGCAAATATTGCATGATTAGCCGGTATCTCCTCTCTGAGAAAATTGTAGCAAAACTGGGTGTGTGTATTAATTTGTTTTTTGACCAGTATAACAATTCTTGAGGCTTCTTCACAATGCCTTGTAAAATTAAAGTAGCTAAAAATACACGGATTTCGTTAGCTGTCACATCAGTCCAGTATTTCGAGCGGGAGAATTTGCTTAATGTTTGGTTAGCAATAGTTTGTGCAGCATATAAATTTGTTTGTTCCGTGATATGATTTATCACTTCATCGTCAAAAAACAATTCAAAATAATGAAGGGGATTATTATTTTCCTGAACAGAAACTTTCATTCCTGGGAGACCACAAAATGTAAATGGCACTGGAGGCGGCAAACAATTTTGAGAGGGAAGTTTGCACCAAAATCTTGCATTGGATAAAACATTTCCATCGTCATCTGAAGATTCATCGCTTGATAAATCGCTTGAATTGTCCTCAGACATTTCCTCGGATCCAGATTCATATTCCGAACAGATTAAAACATCTTCATCCGAACTGCTTGAAGAACAATTATCTGTGAATACGCGTTTTGACGCCATTTCTATCCAAGGAATACAAAAGTATTTAAAATTTAACTTATTTTTAACTTTAAAATATGCGTTTAAGTAATCACTTAAAATATACGTTTGGACGCCACTTCTATCGAAGGAACAGCAACAAATATAACATATGACTTGCCGTATTTCACTTATAACCGTGTGTAGAAATTCTCGGTGTGTGAAAACCGTGTGTGAAAATTCTCGGAAAATATTACTAAGGACTGAAGTAAACATAGTGATAAGAAAAGAAATTCAAGGAATTTCTTGCTCCTATTCTTACTTCAGTCCCTATTCTTTCTTTCACAATAAACCGCACCCCTCTAGAGAAAGACGAGTTCAGCTCGGGGTGTCCCAATGAAGCGAAATCCACTTCGACGAACCCACCTCGTTTGTTCCTTTTACCAGGGGAAACAGGTGCGCGAGCTCAGCTCGTTTGTCACACGGATGGCGAGAAACAGGTGGACGAGCTGGACTCGGGTTTGTCACTTAAAGGGTTAAACAGCCAGCGCTAAATCTCCAAGGTGTTGGAGCCAGTTGTCCTTCCTTACCTTCAGGGCTTGCCCACAGCCATATTTCAACAGGATAATGCGCGACCACACGTGGCACGCATTGTCCAACGGTTCTTCGTCAATCGCCAGATTGAATTGCTTCCCTGGCCGTCTCGCTCTCCGGATCATTCGCCGATAGAAAACATGTGGTCCATGGTTGCTCTACGATTGACCCAGATTCCATCCCCAGCTGCCACAGCAGATCCACTTTGGCAACGTGTGGAATCTGCTTGGTCTGCTGTACCCCAAGAACTCATCCAAAGTCTCTTTGAATCAATGCCGAGGCGTATGGCAGCGGTGATCTCCAACAATGGTGGCTACTCTGGCTACTTATTTAGGCAGGAACCACACTTCACAGAAGTCTATAAATTTAATCATTTGATACTTGGTCAACATGTTATCTACAAAGTAAATTTTGTTGTGATATCTCTTGTCTTTCTTGGTGTTGCAATTTGGGTGGCCAGCAGTGTATATATATATATATATATATATATATATATATATATATATATATATATATAGATATAGATAGATAGATAGATAGATATAGATATATATGTGTGTGTACGTGTGTAAGTGTGATTAATAAATATGTAATTCCAAAACCTATCATTTCGTTTATTAGCACGAAGATATTATGATTTTCACACTTTGGCAGATTTCTGTTTCACCCTTTTTTCAGTTGAATTTCCACTTGAAGAAAATTTTTAAAAATGTAATAATAAAACCTTGGTCATCATATATTGTTATCATATATTTGTTATTATAACATAATATAAAATTTTCATAATTGACATGCTATCGTTTGCTATTCATATCTAATTTTTCTCATATTCACCAACTGTTAATGATAACATGAAAGTATATTCGAATAAATTTTATAAACGACGATAAATGACTTAAAGCTACTTGCCTGAATTTTTCATTTTATTATGCCATTTAGACAATATGTTAAATGATGTCACTGCACTCTCCAGGGTGATATATTAACGCAAGAGTTTTAACATATAAATCGTTTCTCCGAAATCCTCTAAAAATCCATAATTTTATTAGTCTTCACTTCCCCCTGTGAATGGCAAATCTCCAAAATTTATTCTCAGGTTACCTTTTAAATAATTTAACGAAAAGCCTTGTGTTGTAAGGGGATTACACTTCTTCAATTTCTGCTGTTATAAAATTTTCTATTTTAAACAAGTGTGTAAAAACACCTGAAGTTATTCTTTTAAAATGCATTTTTCAAAGATATCGCATATAATAATACTAAAAGTCTTAGTCTTTTGTCTTTTGTCTTAGTCTTTTGTGTTTATTCTGAAAAAGGAAATTTCATTTTTTTTCGGATAGCATTAATTGTAGGCACCCACCCACGCACACACACACACACACACACACACACACATATATATATATATATATATATATATATATATATATATATATATATATATATATATATATATATATATATATTTGTGTGTCTATAACATTATACCGGTATATAAAGCATATAGAGATCAAGTGAAAATTCTTAGCATCATGCCTGTATAAATGTTGGGATGCTATGTTGGGATTTTTATCGACTTTTTATAAAAGTTACGTACCTTTAGTTTTCCCGTAGTTTGGTATTGCACTCTCGCTATTGTTTAGATTTTAGCAGTTGTCAAATACGTTTTCTTAATATCCAAGTGATCAGTTGATCAACGTGTTCACCTAGTATATTCATTTCGGGTTAAACTTTTATACAGTCCACTATCCAACTGAGTGGTATTGATCATTGAAAATCATGACAATACTTTGAAAAATCACTCGACCTCTAATAAACTTTTTTTTCCAACCTGGAAAATGTTCAAAAAAAAATAAAGAAATAAGTAAATATTGGCAAACTTTTTTACAGTCAATGAACTGTACATTTTGCATACTGACAGTAAAATATGTCTTTCTTACCCTGTACACTTGTTTTTGCCAAATCTAGTCTGACCATATTTTCATAGAGAAGTATTAATATGTATTTGTATGTCATTTAAGTAAAAATTAACAAAATGTGAATTAAAGAAAACAGAATTCAAAAGTATATGCTACATATTAAAACATTGTAAATAACAAAAACTTCGTTTATTTATATAAAATTTAAAATAAAAAATAAGGAATAAGAAGGTTGATCCTAGACCTTGAATAATATTTGTTCAATATATGTTGAAATATTTCAGAGTGCTACTGTTATATCATCTTTCCTGTTAAGTCCTAATCGTTGTATGGTTTTTCTAGCAGCTAGCTTTGAAAACCCAGATTTACACAGATAATTAGAAGCGAATGGAAAGAATGTAAGTATAGCTTTGCAAGACTGCTTGACACCTTATATAACTATCATATAATGTATTTAATAACGTAAAAAATGAATAAAAATATCAAAAATATGTATTTATAGAAAATTTAAAGCATTTTTTTAATTAAATAATTCAATGATGTAAATTTATTTAAATCTAGACATGAAACCCTCCAATTTTTTTTTCGAGACCCACTGCGATATACCATTCTTTCTATTTATTATAATTAACTCACAAAACACAGTTTATATAAAAAACGGACTGTACACGAATTTCACACACAAATATTTATTTTAAACATAGCACTGAGCTTAGCGAACTCTCTGGCCGCCATTACTCCACACACACATATCTTTTTCAGTTCGGCGGGGGAATGCTAACAGCCACACCACACTTACGTTGCGGCGTACATGAATTTAGCCCACACAAGTTGGGGCCTTAACATACCGCCGGCCTTGGAAGAATCCACAGGGATCTTCCAATTTACTTTTTTTCTTTTCAATACACATTTTTAATCCAATTATACATGTTAATGACAGGGCAATTGATTCAAATTATATGACATTAAATATACAATAATACAAAATATCACACCTCTAGGGGTAAGACAACAATTTTTGTAATTGGCCGTTTAAAAGTTCCTGTCTGAGTTTTAACATTAACTAAACGGACTCTCTGATCCTTACCAAGGAAAACATCAGTAATTTTACCCATTCTCCATGTGCAAAATTGTAGATGGTCTTCTTTGCCGTTTTTTCTTTTTACAATTTGCCATGAACCTGCGAATATAGCTATAAATTCTAATTAACTTATCATAATTATTACTCAAATTTAACAGTTCATCAAAAAACAAAGAAATTTCAGAACTTAAAATTATACACTTAGAGTCACTAGAATTTAGATTTTCTGCTACTTCAGCTGTTTGGTCGTGCTTTAGTTCTTTATTAAACAGCTCCATGTCTATGGGCTTAAGTTCACGGTCAGCATTAGGAATACATTCAGTTGTCTCCGGCCATTCGAGGATAAATGGTGGCCCATGCCACCACAAGGAATGTTCTTGTAACACAGCTGGCGAACACTCGCGAGATATTATATCTGCAGGATTTTCAGCAGATGAAACATGTCTCCGTTGAGAGACCTCTGAAAGTTCCCTATCTGTTAATTTCCTCATTGGTGCAGAAGTTACAATATTATCACCAGAACAGTGACCACGTAAATTTCCAATATAATCACACCTACTGCTTCCATCTAGTGGGAAATCTTGTGAGCACCAGGCACATTCTGGATCAGCAGTAATACAATCACCACAAGTTTCTTTAGAAACACATGGAATACCAGTTAAATTTCCAGGAGATTTAGCTCTCTGAGCGTGAACAATTAGTTGGTCATCAGCATCCAGTTTGTATTTGAAAGCAAACTGACGATCGTTGTCATCTCGGAAAACACACAATTTTTCTTCATCTTTGATTTCAACTCTGTCAACGCCAGTTGTACTAAATGTACAAGCAGTACAATTCTCTGGAGGAACATCATTGTCAACAGGAAATATCTGACGTTCAACACAATCTCTAAATTCATCACACCTCAGAGTGCAAGTTGGGCAACTTTCACAATCACCATGCCCACTGCATATTTTTTTCAGTACCAGGTTGAATACAATTTTGAACGGAAGTACTACAATTGTAGTCATTTTCTTTCCAACCCTCTAGACATTTGCATTTTCCACAGTTGCAGATTCCATGATCTAGACCACTAGAAATCCTTCCCTCAAATCTATCACATGAACAGTTATCACATTCACAAAACTGACCATGTATCTTCTCTTCGGGATATAGACTCTTTAACCACTTACAGTCACCACATCTGCAAACAGCTCTTCGAGAGCATGGCTTTTTATAATTTCCAAAATCGCATCCTAAGTCATCGGGTGCTTGATCCCTAGATTTTGTATCACAGTCACATTCTCTGCCATCTTTATCATCTTTCACTCTTTTATTACTTGATTCCTTATTTAAATTGTCCTTTTCTCTCACTAATCCGCAATGAACGGAAACCTGAGAACATGGACTAGAAATGCTTCCACTTATCAAGTAGCCAAAAACAGAATTTTGGAGAATTAAGTTTGTATTTGAAATATGTAATCTTCCCGGTCTCAATAATTCCAAACACACTTCTGATCCGAGAAGCACATGAATGCTACTTCGTTTATAAAATTCAGGATCAGCAAGATTTATCATTTCTGGCATTGGCATATTTGAAAGATCGATGTTCTGATTTGGAATTAGATTCGTTACTTGCGACACAATAAAAAATTCCAACTCTCTATAGTAGTTCTGGGACTCATTAAATAAAATAGCAGTAGTGCGATAGGCTACATTCATTGAATTTCCAGTAATACCTGCCACAGATAAATTTATTTTCTCCTTCTTTAAACCTAATTTCTCAGCTAACACATTAGATATTAAACTTATTTCGCTACCGCAGTCGAGTAATGCCTGCGAAGTAGCAAACAGATTACTGACTGAATTGCTAATGCTGACTAAAGCAGTAGTGAGCATTACTCTTTTTTCTTTCTTTTTTTTTATCACGGTGAATGAATTTTGCACAGGCTGAAACTCTGTCACCCCATGACTCCGTTCCACATCTGAATTTAGACGGGTCAGTTCAGAATCTTTCTCGCGATAATAGCCCGACAAATAATTATGCTCCTTTGAGCTACCACAAACTGAGGGAAAAGTATTATCTGGTTCGAATGACTTAGCCTTCGCGTTCAACATCTGCGTTTGGTTTGAAGGGGGGAAAAATGCTCTCTCCCTCGGAATGTGCAGTAGGGAATTGTGCCTCATGTTACATTCTAAGCAAGTATATTTTGAAGTGCAATTTCTTACTGTGTGACCATTTTTCGACAAGCAATTAAAACATAACTTGTGTTTCTTCACGAACTCGATTCTGTCATGAGCACTCATTTTCAGAAAATCGACACATTTATACAAGTTGTGAAAGGTGTCTGAATTGCAACAAATACACTTAAAACTGGAATTTTTCACATAAGAAACTAATGTTGTTACTCTTTGATTTTGTGGATACTTTTTTGGATACACAACACTATTAGATGTATTTGAAGACTGTAGGATACGAGCATAGTCCTTTAAGAATGAAATAAGCTCGGACAATGTTGGTAGTTCATCCTTTTTACAATTTCTTTCCCACCAAAGCCTTGTAGTTGAATCTAATTCTTGCAGTAAAATGTACGCTAACACAGTTTCTGAGAATCCTTCAATCTTTTGCTCTAAGATTTCTAATGAACGGATGCATTCAGTTGTAGTATCTACTAATTTAAGTATGGAATATGGATTATCATTGGATAGCTGAGGGATCGACATAAACCTTTTTAAATGAGCAAAAACTTGATCTTTTTTATTGGAATATCTTTCTTCGAAAAGATCCCACGCAATTTTATAATTTGCATCACTAATTGAAATAGACTGAACGATTTTAGCTGCGTCACCATGCAAGGATAATTTTAGATAGGAAAGTTTCTGTGAACCAGATAAGCTCGAATTGTTATGAATACTTGCGCAAAACAAATCTCTAAAACTGAGCCAGTCTTGTATATTACCATTAAATGATGGTAAATTTAATTTCAGTAATCTCACATTTTCCAGATTGCTAACTTCCGACAAATTTGAAGTAGATTTATTTACAGCTAATAAACTTAATTGATTCTTAACCAATATCCACAAATTATCAATACTGTCATTAACTGACTGTTGTTCTTCCATATATTTTTCTAGTTCCTTTTTGTCACAATTTTCAAAAATTTTATCAAAAAGCTCTAAACTTTCAATTTCAAATTTATTGCACTTTTTCTCAAATAAATCGAGTTGCACTTTGGCATGCACACTTTTTTCCACATCACTAGTGGTTTTTGTAATGTTCGCTTTCAGAACTCTTTTTTTTTTGGTCAATAACACTTCCATTTTAAAATTGTATAAAATATCACTCACCTCTATTACTTTGAGGTACGCAGCAGTAAATCACACTGTAAACACACACAGATGTAGCTTACGGAGTTCCACAGTACTTTTTAAACACTTTAATCCTACTTCCGTTTCACGAAATACAACGGTTTTTAGAACACTCACTAAATACAACTGTTTTTATAATCCATAGATCGATGACACGCTCGGGGTCGAAAGGACCATATTTATTATAATTAACTCACAAAACACAGTTTATATAAAAAGCGGACTGTACACGAATTTCACACACAAATATTTATTTTAAACATAGCACTGAGCTTAGCGAACTCTCTGGCCGCCATTACTCCACACACACATATCTTTTTCAGTTCGGCGGGGGAATGCTAACAGCCACACCACACTTACGTTGCGGCGTACATGAATTTAGCGCACACAAGTTGGGGCCTTAACACTTTCGATTTGCGAAACATATTATAATTTACCCGATATATAACGCTTTCTACCCCGACTGAATGCATGATATATTGTAAAAGCAATTTCATTCAAACCATTATATTCTTGTTCGAAAACAAAAAAGTGACTCGCCAGAACTTCGTCACAGCTTACGTTGGAAAGGAATTGCAATGTTAGTTGACATTTTTAGGATAAAGAAATGAACTTATGAAAAATAATGAAATAACGGAAAACTGACTTGCATATCAGTTTACAGATACGTTTATAAATATCCTAGAAGGTTCAGGGGTCAGGATCTGTAACATCATAAAACATTTTAAACAACACACGCTGCAGTCGTTTGTTTGAAACATTTACATTTTTTGTATTATATTTTATGAGAAACAGGGTTATGAAATTATATATATATATGTCAGAACTTAGCTGGGAAAAGAATGATTACTTTAAATTTTAAATTTAAAGTAATCATTCTTTTCCCAGCTTGGGAATTAAATTATATTCGTGGCGTAGTTCGCCTCTAATTTTTCATATTTCAAGACGCGCAAATTAAGAAAGGGAAATTCCCCTTTTCATTATACAATCTTGGAGCGTCTGTGGTTAAGCGTTCGAAGAGGAAGTATTATATAGTGCGCCTTGGACAGATGTCTAGATTGGGCTCTGCGCATGTGAAGAGAGAGTTGGTGAGGGGAGTTGGCCGTGAGAGTTTTCAGAGCGCTGGATAAAAAGTCCATACCGTTGGACGTTTGTCCGCCGCGTCTCGAAAAAGGAAATGGCGCAAAATGAACGCACTGAGTTGGAGCTTTGGTTCAATGAAGATTAATAAACTATATTAGTTTCAAGGATGGACTTATATTTCATTTCTAACACTCGCCACCAGTATTAAGATGATGACTGCAATTTCAAGAAAAGGTGAGAGCAAGCTAATCAAACGCCTGACATATATATATATATATATATATATATACAGTGAAACCCTGATTTAAAGTTATTAAAGGCACCATAAAGAAATAACGTTATATGCGGGAAAACGTTAAATTGGGGTCATCGTATTCTCTAGCCTCGTACTCATATTCATCACCACTGTTCTCCGGAAAACCAGCTTTTGCAAAAGGACGTGAGATACATTTTCCCATGCTGAAGAAATCATATGAAGAGATTGTAAAATGTTCCTGTCTCCAAATTCTATGCTAAGGGAGTTTTTCAAATCTTAGATTCTATACTTTATATAGAACGATCGTAGGATCACCAGATCACAAGGTTGATATTTGGTTGTACAATTGGCAGGGAAAAATTCCATTCGCACACTTTGTAATTTTAATTGTACAACATGGGTTGTACATTGATCAACAAACAAAATAATCTTATGTTTCTGCAAGCGCATTTGTCTGTCCAATTTGCGAAGCACCGACTCCAGCAGACTCGCCACAAATACATTTGTATAATAAATTTTGCCTTTTTATAAAGCGGTCTATCCAACCATTTGAAGCTGTGAACCCTTAAATTCCCAGTTTAGAAGCAATTTATAATTCAAAACGGGGCCATTTATTAGAATGCTTATTATACGAACTTTGTTGAATTTTATTGAACCATTGAAAAAGGAATTCCTCAGACGGTGACAATCTCATATTTTTTCTTTATTTATTAGCCAGTTTTCCCATCTTTTCCCTATTTCGCTCCATTAAATCTGCTTGTTTTAAAATTTTTATGACAATTTTTCACTATTTTAGGAAAATTCCATTGATTGTTCCCCTCTGAATAAACGTTAAATGTGGGAAATATTTTTAAATGAATATGTGAATTCCGGGATTTTTTAATATTACAAGTACAGGAAATAAATTGGAAATGATATTAAATGACGTTATATGCGGGAAATCGTTAAATGCGAGTTACGTTAAATCGGGGTTCCACTGTACATATATATATATATATATATATATATATATAAACGTCAAAGTTTCTAAGAGTTATCTCTGAATTTTGCCTCTTTCCAATCAATACACCCCTCTTACCGTATGATAAAAATCATTCATAAACGCTAAAAATTCCTCTCAAGCAAAGTATAAATTTTTCAATTAATTCTATTGCCTTTTCCCACCGGAGCTATTCCTATAATAGTTTTCGAAACGTTGAGAAATTCTCAGAGATCATCTGTCGGCACTGGGTTTGCTTTATGATACTTTTGGCTTACCTTTATTCCAGTATTATATATGATGTTGGTCTTCAGGTGTCTCTCACTATGCAGTTGTGAGATAAAATTCTTTATGAAGATTAATCTAGTGTTCACTGAATCTAGCTAGAGGGTTTCCAGGTTAAGGTGATCTGTTGAAGAAGGTCTCAAGTGACGGAATGATCGCAGAGTATATTCTTCTTATTTATATAAATAGAAACGTTAAATCTACTAAACTTTATTAAGAAAAGTATTTTCAGTTCTATAGTTCTATTATCCTTACAACCTGATAGCCGGAAATGACGTAGGGTTCTATATATTTAATTTTGCATACTATAAGAAAATTTAAAAATATAATCCTAGGGTACATAAATTATACACACATACACACACACACACACACACACACACATATATATATATATATATATATATATATATATATATATATATATATATATATATATATATATATATACATATATACATATATATATATATATATATACATACATATACATATATATATACATACATATACATATATATATATATATATATACATATATATATATATATACATACATATACATATATATATATATATATATATATATATATATATATATATATATATATATATATATATATATATATATATATATGCACAGAATGAGTTAGAAAGCGGTTATATAGCCCGTATATCACTCAAAAATACTTCTTTTGATTTATTGTATTTTGAAGATCATATCACATGTACAGAATATTTAAACAATATATCATCTATCATATTGCTTAAACAGAAATATTCTTTAACCGGATCTGTTTGAAGTTGAGATATTTGTAAACCGTTTGAACTGCTTATAATTGGTAATTTATCCTAATTCATTAAAATGGTAATTTGCCTGCCAAAAATTGACAAATTTTGTGAGTAATTAGAAAATTGTAAATGAGAAAGTGCTTAATTTCCTATAATAATTTCAACATGCCGTAAAGCTTCTTTCGCGAATTCTTTGCATCATCTTTTAATCCATGGATAGAAAAGGGGTTATGCTTGCTTTCTCAAACTTTAAATCTTTATGTGAAATTTCCGATTGATATACCGTTAGTGTTGCATTGTTTATTTTTTAGTAACGATTTCGGTTCTTTTTAGGATGCCAGAGATCATAAATTTTAAATGTAAGCGATTAGTTATGACATAATTTTAACATTTTCACTTTCTGTGTTCGGCATCCAGATTTTTCAAAGATTATGTAAGTTACTACCTGAGTGGCAACCCGATGTGTTGCTTTTTTGATTTGAAATGAAATGGTTTTATATCTTAAAGATTAAAAACTGTTTAATCACTTTTAAAAGTATATTAGAATTTTTTTAAAACGAAATAACTATTTAAAATTCTCTTTTTCAAATTTTGGTTTTGAGCTTTTGAACTAATTATTTCGAATTTCCGTTTTAAAATTTTGCATTTTAATCATAAAAGATCTTTCAATTAGAAAAAAATTCTAAAGGTTTTAACTTCTCCTTTCCTAAATCTAAAATTATTTCTGTTACTTTAAATTTATTTACGGATTTCAATTATTAAATGACTCGTTCTCAACTAATAATTTTTCATTTTGGCAACATAGGTGCATGTAAATATTAAATCTCATGGAGGAAAAAATGCTAAAAAAATAGAAAGACTAAATGCTAAAAAAAATAGAAAGAATAGTTCTGATGAATTCAAAATTGGTGGCGGAATAATCCTCATCAGTTGGTCATTAATTAGAAACAAATTTTACGAACTTGTTGGAATTATTAGCGAGTAAAATAATAAGTTGAAAAATCACGAACTCGACATTCATTTACATTAAGAAACAATGGCGATCAGAGCGAGAAATTTCAAAAAGTGAGTTATTTAAGTACACTCTTTTAGACTGATAACATTTTTTTTATGAAATGTATTTGGTATATTTTGGAAGCTGAACATCTAGCAAATGCCGATAAATCATAAAATTGACATTAATAGGAGCAGAAAACTGAAATATTTGTCCATCAAAATTGTCGATTTCGTGAAATTCGGAGACTTGCTTTGGGGAAAAAGCTTAGTTTGCAATGAAACACATTTTTAACTTTATAAAAATGTGTATATCCTTAAATATGATGTGTTGAAGAACACATAGAAATGAAAAAATTATCGGTTGGTGGACGGAAATGTTGAATTTTGCATGCATGAAAATATTGGAAATTTGTGAAACGGAAAGGAGCTGGCCCACCCGAAATGTCAGCTGTTTCTGTAGTCCGCTTCTTACAGAGCTTCCTACAGTCCGCTTCTTGAGTTCGTTTGTTTTTATTTAATAATTAAAAAAGTTTAAACGTTTGAAAGTTGAGGATGGCATCAGTGCACTCTTTCGTCCGTCCGCGTGCATCGGTACCAGTCGCGATATCCTGCTATGCTCGTTTTGCGAGATTAGCCTGTCCCCGTGTTTGCTCACTATCAAACATACGTTTGTTTACCTTCAGCTGTTAATAGTAATATTATAAAGAATATATGCGACAGCAGAAAGATGTGTTTTTAGCAAATCAGGAAAAATATAATGTATCATTTTTAATGGTTTAGTATACATCTATATGCATCATTCATATATTTACAAAAAAGCATCAGTTATGTTCTTGACAATAGCTCTAGCTCGAAGTTTTCCATGAAAGTAAACTTTTTCTTAGTACTGTCATGACAATTTTACCCCATTCCTCTCGGAACATATTCCAAAGTCCGTTCAGAGTTCTTGGCCGTTTTCTTAAGGCTCGTTTTAATAAACCGAAAGCGCAAAAGTCCATTGGAGAATCGTCAGGTGATTTTACAGGTATTTCATTAAATGGGATACACTTTATTCCTGTTTCTGATTCTTTCTTTGCTAAATAAGCGGCAGTTGATTTAGACGTGTGACTACAGGCTTTGTCCATATGAAGCTCAACATTATCAATGGCCTTTCCATATCAGGCTGGAATTTCTTCTTCGAAAAATGGTTCTAATTTATTCTACTTATAGTAAAGTGAATTACTTTTGGCTTGGGTCTTTTTTGATTTTTAATTTGCCGCTGAAACAAAATCCTGCAACTACCATGAATCCCTTAGGGAACTTTTCTGCACATTTATGTAAACCCTTTCGTACGGCCATTCCCGTCAGTTGAGCAATAGAAAATTGATCTTTTTTTATTACAGTCACTTAAATACACCCATGCCTCATCAAGTGTTACCACACATTTCCATTTTGCAGCAGCTAGGTATTTTTCATATAATTTTCTACAATTTGTTTTCTTCCAGCAATATGCTTTGCAAAAGCAGATGAACTTTAGGTTTAACCTTCTTTTTTAATTTCAAACCTTTATGAGTTATTTTACTTACAGTGCTGAAAGACATTCTTAGTTTCGATGCAATGGATCTTTTAATCGGTGGATTTTCTTTTAGGATCAGGGACTTCACTTTCTTGATATTTACCTGCGTTCGAACAGTCTTCGGATGAGGTTTCACGGTCATGTTTTCATTTTCAATTTCAGTTAGACATTTTTACCTTTTAAATTTAATATATTACAAAAACCTTTTTTTGAAATGCCATAACCGCGACTTTTGCATCGTTTTATAATTTGTTGATACAAATATTTCTCCTCGGAAGGCGCAGTTACGTAACCTTCGAGTCTTCTATTAATTTTAGGAGACATTTTCAAAATAAATCTTTTATTTTACATTCCAATCAAAACAAAACAGTAGCAGACGATTATTCTGAAGTTGCCAAATTTTTATTTCCAAATGCAAACGACAAAAATTAATTTCAAATTCGTTTTCATAAAGTTCGATAGACCTTCTGTACTTATTTTATCCTATAACTAAATAGTTGAATTCCAGTCTTCCTCAAGAACAGAGCATATAGACTGTATATGTATGATGATAAAATAATTCAAAGAAAAAAATCTTAACTAGAAAACTTTATTAACAGTCTGATAGACGATTTGCTTTCACATGAAAGCAAATCGTCTATAAAAAAACATGAAATCTAAAAAAACATGAAAACTTAAAGATCTTTCAAAACTCATGTGTAAATACCAAAAATATGAGTTTAAAGTCTGTATCTTGTTCCAGTCTTCATATATTTATTTCGCATAATTTTATAATTAAAATGTTTTTCCGTAATGATTGTTGCAATGGAGAATTTCTTGGAGGATTATAAGTTATTAACTGAAATTTCAGTATTCATCGTCTAATTACACTAGCTTATATTTTGTTTCATTTTAAATGTGTAAATAACATACTACTATTTTATAATTATAAGAAATTTATTATATCATGTGGAAGACGCCCTTTGGTTAAAAAATATCTACGAAACTATTCTTTCTTTCCAGCCCATCAAACTTACTAGTAGAGTAGAAATTTTCAGTTCCTCCACGTCATATTTCTCTTTTACGTGTCTTTCATTTAAGTGCCTTCCAGTATATACTTAGGCTTGGACTTAAATATGTAAATGGCAGACGGGAAATCTTCGACTTTGCCATTTTACATATTAAATAAATTTAACGTTACTCCCGAAGTAAATAAAAAAATATATAAAGTTAAGCATTACTTATACGGAGTTCTTATTATCAGCTATTCTTAATCTCATGCGGATGCCCATTTATGAAAAGTTCCTTTCGTTCCAGTCCATCAAGCTTACTAATGAAGGAGAAATTTTCAGTAATTCTGTGCCATATTACTCTTTAAGGGTACTATTACTTAAGTGTCTTCCAAATTATCAATTATCGTTGGACTCAATCCTTCCCCTTTACCATTTCAGATTAAATAAATTTAACGTGAGTATTGAAATAATTCAAATATATAAAGTTAGGAATTAATTATATAGAGTTAAAAGCAAAAATATATCTCCATGATAGAGGCAGCCTAGAACTTAAGGTTTTGACATGCTTTATACTATGACTTTTGCATGCTATATGCATTTTGCCCTCTTCCGCTGTAAATTTTGTACCACAATTTGTGATAGAAGATACCATAAGACTTTGTGACTGCAGGGGTAACTTTGCGACACATAGTAATTGTTTCGTATATCGGATCTTGCGCCACGGCCGTGGTACCGGGAAGGCAAAGAACAGCGCCCACGGATTATCTGACATACAGAGACATATAGTGGTCAGTGTCTGAAGCTTTTGTGCGCCATTTGTCTTCGCTGGCCAGTGTATTGTTCAAACTTGTCAAGCTATTGACTCAAACTTCGGTAACTTTGTGTGCTGAAGGCTAACACTTTATACAACCAACTACCACAGGTAAAAATTTTTATTGCGAATATGTTTGTTAGATTGTGGAGCTATATAACTTTTGTGTGGTGATATATCCGAGAGATATGATAACATAACCTAAATATCGAAAGGTGACGGGGTTACTTTGTCACACATTGATACTGTCACAAAATAACCCACAAAGTCGACCCACCTCCTGCAGCCTCTGAATGTTGCATTTTTCCGTCCTCTAAAATACCACTGGAGAGAAAGAACTATTGACTATCTGTAAAAAAACTACCCAAAGGAGCAGAATGTGCCGGAAGATGAATTTCCTCATCTTCTGAAAGAACTGATGGCTGCCCTGGACATCCGGGGTCTCTTTGATGTTAAAGATATAGATAAAGTTATCCAATATTTGTATTGGGTGTATCTAATTGTGTATCAAGCTTTTGATAAGCGTTTTACTGTCTAACTTTGTATCAAGTAATTTTTCCTCTTGGATTTCAATGTGGAAACACAAATGTCACAAAATAGCCCCACTCGGCGGGGTAACTTTGTGACATCATTTATCTTTAATTTCTAAATTGTAATTAAAGATCCGGGTTAGCGCAATAAATTATTGCGTAACGAAAGAATGTACCAACGTTTTGCAATTCTACATTTTTGGTTCGTTTTTGATTGTTTTTAAAACTTTTCTGTTGGCACGGGAAAAAACGTAAAATCCGTCACAAAGTAACCCCATCTTACAGTAGTTCTTTTCGAAGAGGGCTGGTTGAGTGCAGTTTGTCAGTCAACCAGCCTACTTTGGAAAGGAAAATACATATAACTCATATTAAAGTTTAAAAAGTTATTTAATGTGAAATGCATCATGAGGTACTTACCAATCCACTTCCAAAAGTAATTTCACATTAGGAATTCCTTTCCCTCTAGCTTGATCATCGATTATGAATTCCCAGGTCAAAGGCTACATGTCAGCAGGAGATTTATAATTTAACCTATACGGAGTCTGGCTCAATCATCTGATGGGAACAACGCAATGAAAACTGAATAATTCGAAAGACGTCAATATTTTCAAACAGTATTGTACTGGAGTTACTGAGCAGTGGAGCTGGATGAGCAGTGAGTGTGAGTTGGATGAACAGTGGGATTCTTAAAAAAATATAAAAAATGTTGGAAAAAAAGGTATGCAAAAATAAAAATTTCAGATGATTATTTTCAGATGATTGATTATTTATCAGGGGTTATGCTGACAACAACCGCTGCTATATGCAATAATTAAATTTAAAATTTAAGGTATCCGACTACGTTCGGAGCCCTTTTTTTGAAAAAATGTACTTGAGAAAACTTTTTCCTTATTTTTCGAAGGAATATGACACCAAAACTCAAAAGTGTGGGAAAAAATAGACATTTTCTATGCAATTTTTTTCAAAATTGAGGAAATTGGGTCGAAATTTATCAATTTTTTACAAAAACGGCTCTAGCTCTAAAAAGAAATATTATGTATATAACATTATTTTCTTTTTGTTATATGTACATAAGTACCGATTAAGTGTAATGAACTACAAGCCTATCGATATCTTTAAATCTAAAAGAAATACACGTCATTATATGCATAAACAATTGTAAAATTTTAGTAATTTTTCATGAGATTTTTTATAAATGCAGCTATAAATCATCAAATAATATATCTAGTTCAAATTTCTAGTGCATTACATTCTTAGTATTAGGGAAAATTTACGTGAAAAATTTCATAAACATATCATGGCTAGATTTTGACTTATCACAAGAGTCGTTTACATATTTGATGAAAAATAAGTTCTTCAGAAAAACCGATTAAAGTTTTCAACTTGTGTCGAAATTCATAGCTGCTGCTGATCTTTAAATCGCTCTCATGTCATTTCTAATGATCGTATCGAAAAAAATAAAAGCAGATTTAGAAACATAAATTTACAATCTTTAAAAAAGGGAATAAAAACAATTTCGGGAATTTTTCGCCAAAATCGATGTTTTAAACGTAGCGGATACCTTAAAACATCTTACATAGAAATCTACTGTATTGTTATATGTAAATTCTTCATCTAAATCTAATATATAAAAATGAATGTTTGTCTGTCTGTCTATCTATCTATCTATCTATAGTTGTATAGAAATCCACAGTTTAAGAGCAACGATCATGAAATTTTACATACAGGCATGTTTAAAAACAGCCGAGGGTCTTAAGAACTTCCAAAATCGGAATTAATTACCGTTAATTTTTAATTAATAAAAAACCAACAATTTTTTAAACTAAATGTAAGCTGCTACACTTTGTGGAATCAACGCTCTGAATATGGCGTCCACGTTAGGGTTAGCTTGCAAACAGCAAGCGAAAAGATCAAAATAAATAAATTCAAAAAGTTTCAAGTCATATATTAAACAAGAATAATAAATAAAAATAATAATCTTTCAATTCAGATTTTATACTCTAAAATAAATCAGATCCAACTGCATATTGACATTCTCGACACGCGATGGAAAATTCGAATCAATCACGCTAAGTGTCACGAGATCTTTTTTAATCGCTACTGCAATCCCCTCGCTTATGTCTTTGTGTCTATTGAAGAGTTAGAGACTAAGCTTCTATCCTGCTAACTTATTTCTGACTTAAACTCCTCTTACTCCGTAAATACATGTATATTCACCAACCCATAGCAACTTTCCAATAATCTTAGTACGAATATGTTTGACTTTACTCAATAAAGCAGCGTGTCATCGTGGCTTATTCGGTAAAATCGCGCATTTGCTATGCTCCACTACTCGGGTTCGATTACGGATAGTGCAAGTTTTGCTAAACCTGTGTTTTCAGCTTTTTTATGAAGACTTTTTTTATTTCAGCTTTTATTTTATTATTTTTTTAATTATTATTATTAATATTTTTATTTATTTTTTAAATTATTTTTATTTTATTTTATTATTTTTTTAATTATTATTTTTTTTTCAGCTTTTTTATGATGAAAGACAGATTATAGCTGAAATCTGAGGAGTTTATTATACATTTATATATTTTAATTGGGTTTTTATATTATTAATGTGTATGACATTTCGTATGCTTTTATTCTATGTTATTTATACTGTGTTTAGTTTCTAAATTGATTTTGGTTAACAAACATTTGACAATTTGACATTTTTTCTTTTCAGCTTTTAGTGGTTTATTATAAATGTATATATTTTATGTTTTACTTTTCAGGGTTCTTTTGCTCCAATGATGAAACGCTAAATATATCTGAAATCTGAAGAAATTATTGTAAATTTGTGTTTTTTTATGTTGGGTTTTCTTTTTATTCCTGCGTATAACATTTCACATACTTTTTATTCTATGTTATTCATAATGTGTTAAGTTTTTTAATTTATTTTGGTTAACAAATATTCGACAATTTGACATTTTTACTTTTAAGTTTTTAGTGGTAAAATGATGAAAGGCTGAATCTACCTAAATTCTGAGATGTGTATAACATTTCACATGCTTTTTTTCTATGTAATTTATACTGTGTTTAGTTTTAAAATTGATTTTGGTTAACAAACATTCTTAAAATCCCGGACAACGCCAGATAAATTATCACCTGTGTAGGTTGATAATTTATAAATTTTAAAACTGTTTCCACGTGTATATTTACCAATCCACAAGATCTTTCCAATATGTTTAATTAATAAATAACCAACAATTTTTGAAGGATGCCACTCTCGATTCACAGACGTGCAGTAGATGGCGCCACTATTTCAAACTTTTAATATTCCAACCATGAAGCTAAAGATGCTTCGTGATTCTGTAGCTTCATGATTCCAACCCATCTGAAAACACGCACTTCGCTACGGAATACATTCAAATTAATTACAACGTCAATGTATGCAATTAATGCCAATATATATATATATATATATATATACATATATATAATAAATACGACGATCAATGTATACAAATGATGTAAAAAAAACAAAAAAATATATTTCTAAAAAAATCGTAAGGGTTGTTTTTATAGACAAAATAATGTAGAAGAAAATGTTCAAATTAAATCTAATAGGACATACTAAAGAATACAGTACAGTTAATATAGTACAGTTTGAGGAACATATATTTTACTGTATTTTAATATTTTTTTGGATAATGTCCAATCGTCTGCCGCATTAGCAAGAAAATTTTTTTTTTTGTCTATTTCATTGTTACGTGACGATAAATTTATTTGAAGTACCAGAAAATGAAATCATGTGATCAGCATTTAATAAATTAAATTCTAAAAATTAATCTTAAAAAAATTCACCAAAAATCAAAAAATGGAGGTAAAGATTCGAAAAATATTTCATTTTAAAGGAATTTTTATGCTCTTTTTCATGATATAAATTTTACAACCCTCAAATTATCATTTTAAATGCAAACTTGGAAAAAGTTACAAAAACAGATTAAAAATTTAATTTAAAAAAATGTAAGAAGAATTTTTCAAAAATCTTTCTTAGTGCACCCCTACACTATAAGAAAAATCGTCATGCAAAATTTCAGCCCTTTAGGTCCAGTGGTTTGGTCTGTACTTTGTATGTCTGTCAGTCAATCAGTCAGTCAGTCAGTTACGGAACTGTTTTGTATATATAGATTTTTATTACTATATTTATATCGTAACGTTAACTTCATGCGCACGCATTATTTTCCTATGCTTTTTTATCATTATCTTTATAATAGCGTAATTTTCATATGATTTTAAACAACAATCGGTTTTAAAGCTTAAAAATGCATTCAATTGGCTGTTAAAACTTTATATTTACACCCTATTTAAAAGAAGTAGTGTGTAAATTTTCAAAGATGATGTTTCAACACCCAACTTCAAAGAAGTAGGGTGTAAATTGTAGGATAGAAAGTTGGCAAAATCAAAATTTTGTGCAATGTATTTAATTTCTCGAATAAAAGCAGTTTTTTTAAAGAAATTAATTTATTTCGCTTGAAAAGATAAATTTTTATGCACGCGGTTTATATTATTTTTACTATCTTTATATCGCAACGTTAACTTCATGCGCGAGCATTATTTTCTTATGCTTTTTTTATTATTATCTTTGTAATAGCTTTATTTTCATATGGTTTTAAACAACTATTGTTTTTATTCATATTATGTTTGTTTTTTATGAATTAAAAATTAAGGTTAATTAATTTCGATTCCGGAAGTTCTTATTATCTTTATTTTCATATGCTTTTTCATTTACGAATTATTCAAATGTTGGTTAAAAAATTTTTGCGCAATTTATATATTTGTGTGTGTTTAATTATTGAAATTAATAAATTTATATTTCAGGAGAGGATGTTTCAGTTTTTACTGGTACTATGATGAAAGGCTGAATCTACCAAAATTCTGAGGAGTTTATTATGGAGAAAAGGAATTTAATATGTAGAGGATGCTTATAGGAGTTAAATCTGGAGAGCAGTTGATTGGTTTGTAGCCCTCAATCAAACACTTCATTTTTTAAGAGGCAACGCTGCAGTCATATCATGGGTCTATTGGAAATTTCTGCTAAACCTGAAATTTCATCTTCTTGTTTTTGCCCCAATGATAAAAGGCTAATTCTAGCTGAATTATGAGGAGTTTATTATAAATTTATATATTTTGATAATGGGTTTTCCTTTTATTCATTTTGTATAAGATTTCACGTGGTTTTTTTTCTATGTTATTTATACTTTGTTAATTTTTAAATTGATTTTGGTTAACGAACATTCTTAAAATCCCGGGCATCGCCGGGTCCTTCAGCTAGTTCATGATAATTACAAAAACCCAACTCTGGATTACAGACGATTATGAGGGCATGATTTTGTCAAATTTCTATGTACACTTTTTATCAAAGAACCCAAGTATAAGGTTATTTGTTTTGCTTCTTCGCGTATAAAATTTATAAGTCTTTTACTGTATTCACTTCGAATCTTTCATCTTTTCTAGGCATTTTTGTCACTACCGGTTTTTTACGCGTAAACCGATTTCGCAAGTTAATATTTTTTAATATTTTATTTATTTATTTTTATTAAAAATGATGCTTCAAGACTTAAAAATATCGATCAAACCTTGACAATGTGAACGCTTTTTAACTTAAAGTAGGACTGGAATTTATTTTTCGTCCACTGACGAAAATTTTAAAAGCAATATTTCTTGAGATTAAAAGCAATATTTGTTTAGTTTAGGAACAGCAAAAGGCGAACTTTCAAAACAAATAAGAGAAATTTCTCACTTAGATATCACCTGAAGAAAACTAGTAAGTACCTTTATAATGTATTACCCATTAAATAACCTTTAAAATATTAATATAAGTGTTATATGCTGATGTGCTTTTTGCTGCTGAGTATTTGAAGCAAAATATTTGATGTTGTCTGCCTGGTTTGCAAAATTGTGTGTGGGTGTGTGGATTTTTGTATGTAGGGAGGAAAAACACACACTCTATAGATCTGTCAATATATTTGCAATGTTATCTTTTATAGTTTTAAAAAAAAGTTTCACATCAGTATGTGAAAAAAATAAAACCACTAAAAATAGCTTTTTTGATAAAATTTCATGTATGTCATTCGCAAGACGTATGCCATGTATGTCAAGTTCTTGTATGTCAAGTATCACGTATGTCATGGATCATGTTTCGTGTATGTCCTATGAGATTAAAAGCCTTTTTTCTTTAGTTTGTGAGAGGATAAACTTTGAAACAAATTATAGAAATATTTTACTGAGATATCACCCAGAAAAGACTAGTAATGTACCTTGTAACGCATTTCACATTAAAGAACCTCTAAATATTAATATTAGTTATACATGTGCATATTAATATTAGTTACATGTACATATTAATATTAGTTATACATACTACTGAATATTTCATGCAAATAATTTTATATCATGTGCCTGTTTAGCTACCTTGTGTGGTAACTTAAAAAAAAAAAAAATTACAGAAACTCCTTACTGAGATATCAACCACAGAATACTAGTATGTACCTTATAATGTATTTGACATTAAATAACCTTAAAAATATTAATATTAGTTATATATGTTTATGTCTTTTGCCGCTGAATATTGCATGCAAATAATTTTATGCCATGTGCCTGTTTAGCTACCTTATGTGCTACCTTTAAAAAAATATAACAGAATTTTTATATTGAGATATCATCTGGCCAGGATTAGTAAGCACCTTGTAATGTATTTGACATTAAATAACCTTTAAAACATTAATATTAGTTATATATGTTTATGTCTTTTGCCGCTGAATATTGCATGCAAATAATTTTATGCCATGTGCCTGTTTAGCTACCTTATGTGCTACCTTTAAAAAAATATAACAGAATTTTTATATTGAGATATCATCTGGCCAGGATTAGTAAGTACCTTGTAATGTATTTGACATTAAATAACCTTTAAAACATGAATATTAGTTGTACATGTTTATGTCTTTTGCTGCAGCATATTACATACAAATCATTTTGTGTTACGCGCCTGTTTAGTTACCTTCTGTGGGAGTGTGTGGATATGCGACAACAAAACACATACGTAACTGTATAGAAAAGTCAACATATTTAAGGTGTTATAAGCTTTGTAACGTAGGATTCCGCTAAAAAGGTAACGACATTACTCCATAATGGTGATACGGAGAGCAACATTTCAGACGCTAAAACCGTCCATCGTCACGAGTTATAATTTTGGCACCGTGCCAAACCCAGTTTGTATCGCTTGGGCCAGCAGTAAACAGTTAAACAGAAAAGTACCAAAATGCGTCAAATTTGACACACACACACACACATATATATATATATATATATATATATATATATATATATATATATATATATATATATATATATATATATATATATATATATATATATATATATATATATATATATATAATTTCTGCGTTTTGTGCACATGCATGCGGCATTGTAAAGTACACCTAAAAAGTGGTAAATTTTGTCAGATGATATTCGGCAGAATATAATATTCGGTTAAAATGGAAAACCAAAAGATGGAAATTGGACTACGGTTCTGAAAACTTCTTACATTAATTTGTCCGTTTATTGTATTGTTAGAGATATACCAGTTATAACGACCTTTCAATGCGGATTCCAAACGGTACTGACACCCATCTCTATCTCTAATATCGCTGTTCTGTAACTCAAAATCCGAGCCCAGATGGTTGGCTGATATTCCTGGCTGCCTATTTTAACAATGAATTAGCTGGCGGGTAAATGCAGAAAATTGAATCTCATGATGTACAATTCTTCTTAAATAAGTATTATCGTGGGACCCCATGGAACCCTGTGTTAGCGTGTTGAGCTTTGGACTCTGGATGTTGAGTCCAAATCCCGAAGTGCGCCACCATCATGTCTAAATCGGATATAGCCACATTAAATATGTAGTCTGGAAAGACCTTCTATTTGGGCATTGAAGGTGGGAGAAGGTACAAGCCGCTTCCAGGTGTTGCCCCTTTTTGTTGTGGGGAGGGGGTTTGGCCGGTCAAAATTGTGGCGTCACCAAGTCGGACTCCGACGCTTGTGGTGTCATTGTAAACATGAGCCGCATTCATCTGCCCTCTACCATCTACAGACCTGGTATGAAGTTGCTTCGGCCAAGAGGCATAACATTTTTTTATCATTTCAGTTGTCAATAGAGTAAACTCGTATTCATGACGTTTTTCTTCCTTTCAGATTCTGTTCAAGGTCCTCATGAAAAATGCTTGTTACATGATTTGTTGACCACGTATAATAATTTGGAGAGACCAGTTGCCAATGAATCGGAACCCTTGCTCCTGAGTTTTGGACTTACTCTGCAGCAGATCATAGACGTAGTAAGTGATAAAATCCAATTTCAGTTTTTGCGATAAGAGAAACTGTATGTAAATTTAAAAACAAATGGATAATTTCGGAATACTTCAGTTCCAACTAGGTTCGAGGAATTTTTTTTTCCTCATATATTTTCCAGTTTGTCGGTGATGGAACGATATGTGCATAATATTTAAAAAAAGCCATAGTATCATATATACAGTCAAATGTAGTAAAGCGTGTTTGTTTCACTTATTTCAGATTTTTTTTAAGACTGATTTAGACCTTCGATTAAGTTAATTTATTTCTGGTATGAATATCTTTTATTTTTAAGGACCTTATTTACCTCGAATTCATTGCGATTGGGATTCATTGGAATACTTTGGGAATTGCGATGTTTCCTTAAACGTAAGAACAAAGTTTAAAAAAATTAAAATCTTTGATAAATGCTTATTAAGTAAAAATATAAAATATATCTACATACTAGCAAAATAAAACTACAGGGTGGTCATAAAGAAAAATTGCCGATATATGGACCTCTAGCGGCTGTTCTGTTCAACCGATCGAGATGATATTTCAGATGTAGTTATTCAGAGGTATGAGCTCAAGATTCTGTGAAAGGCACCCAAGTGGTGCTCACGGTTACGGTTATAGGTATAGAAACTCGAAATTTTCAAATTTCAACACCCATTTTTTCCCATCACAAAATGCTCAGCTGATACGAAAACCCTAAAGAGCATTCGAACATTGCGTGTATCACAAAAAACGGACGCGTTAAGTACGCACAAAAAACAGCTTTGCGAACGGCCAACAAAAACGATATATGGACCTCTAGCGGCCGTTCCTTTCAACCTATCGAGATGAGATTTCAAATATAGTTATTCAGATGTATGAGCTCAGCATTCTGAGAACGGCACTACAGTGACGCTCACGTTTACGGTTATAGGTATAGAAACTAAAATTTGTCAAATGGCAACGCCCAGTTTTTCCCATCGTAAAATGCTCAGCGCATGCGAAAACCCTAAAACGCGATGGAACGGTACGTGTACCACAAATAACGGAAGCGTTATGCACGCACAAAAAAACAGCTCCGCGAACGGCCTACAAAAGCACGATTGGGGCCCACCGAGGAAATTTGGAAATGACAGACGTAAGGCACCAATCACGGATGACAACACAGATCGAACAAAAGAAAACTTTTATTTGGATTACACATTTTCGACATGTGTGCTATCATTGTGTTTTTGTTGGCCGTTCGCAGAGCTGTTTTTTGTGCGTGCATAACGCGTCCGTTTTTGTGATACACGTAGCATTCCAACGCTTTTTAGGGTTTTCGCATGCGCTATACATTTTACGACGAGAAAAAGTGGGCGTTGCCATTTGAAAATTTCAAGTTTCTACACCTATAACCGTAACCGTGAGAGTCACTGTGTTGCCGTTCTCAGAATCCCGAGCTCATACCTCTGAATAACTATATCTCAAACCTCATCTCGATCGGTTGAATGGAACGGCAGCTAGAGGTCCATATATCGCCAAAGCTTCTTTATGACCACCCGGTATATCGATTTAACAACATAGAAGTATATATCCTTATAATAGTTGCCGTGTTCTGTAGTCGACTCTGTCCGTAACGCGTCCGGAGCGACCACCTCATATCCATCCATTTGGCATCCATTTTGTTTTATGAGTTAGGCTTAACAAGTTAAAAGTAAAGTTCAAAAAGATTATTTGCCAACTAAACCCAAATAATTGTAATTAAAACAGCGTAATATCGACACAAATCAACTTTATTTCGATCAATTTCATTTCAAAATTATCTCTTCATTAGAGAATTATCTCTTTTCCGCCACCTTTCGCGTTATCATAGTGTTTCTCAGAACTTGAAAATGTAAACACAAGTGAGTCATTCATTCACCGTGATTCGTTAATTTAAGAAAAATTGAATCAGAATTTTTTTCACAGTAAAACAGGTTTTCATTATTTTAACCATATATAATATATATATTTTAATATATACTATATATTTTTTAATACATAATATATAATATATATTACAATACAGTATTACAATTTAATATTACAATAATGTCGAATTTAGTTGCAAACTTGACGCATGCGCAGTGATATGTTCCAAACTGTACGTCACAAAAGCTAGCCGGTTCAAAAGGCCAAATCTTCAGTATACAGATTTTTTGCATTTACAACACATGGAATTCTATATATTCCACATCTAATACGTGTTTAGTAACGATTCAATAACTTTGTATGATTTTTAATCAGAATTTCTTTAGTTTATATATATTATTTTTGCTTAATATATATTTATACATATATTTATATATTTATACATATATATATATATTTAACAATATATAATATATGTACATTAAATTGAAATACACATGCAAAAAATTTTTGCACGTGAATAATTTGCATGATATTTTAATCTGATTTTCTTTATATATTTTATTTTTGCTTAATATATTTATACATAGCCTATTTATACATATATATAGCATAACATATAATATATGTACATTAAATTGAAATACACGTGCAAAAATTTTTTGCATGTGAATAATTTGTATGATATTTTAATCTGATTTTCTTTATATATTTTATTTTTGCTCAATATATTTATACATAGCCTATTTATATATATATATAGCATAAGATATAATATATGTACATTAAATTGAAATACACATGCAAAAATTTTTTGCACGTGAATAATTTGCATGATATTTTAATCTGATTTTCTTTATATATTTTATTTTTGCTTAATATATTTATACATAGCCTATTTATACATATATATAGCATAAGATATAATATATGTATATTAAATTGAAATACACGTGCAAAAATTTTTGCACGTGAATAATTTGCATGATATTTTAATCTGATTTTCTTTATATATTTTATTTTTGCTTAATATATTTATACATAGCCTATTTATACATATATATAGCATAAGATATAATATATGTATATTAAATTGAAATACACGTGCAAAAATTTTTTGCACGTGAATAATTTGCATGATATTTTAATCTGATTTTCTTTATATATTTTATTTTTGCTTAATATATTTATACATAGCCTATTTATACATATATATAGCATAATATATAATATATGTACATTAAATTGAAATACACGTGCAAAAATTTTTTGCACGTGAATAATTTGCATGATATTTTAATCTGATTTTCTTTATATATTTTATTTTTGCTTAATATATTTATACATAGCCTATTTATACATATATATAGCATAACATATAATATATGTACATTAAATTGAAATACACGTGCAAAAATTTTTTGCATGTGAATAATTTGTATGATATTTTAATCTGATTTTCTTTATATATTTTATTTTTGCTTAATATATTTATACATAGCCTATTTATATATATATATAGCATAAGATATAATATATGTACATTAAATTGAAATACACATGCAAAAATTTTTTGCACGTGAATAATTTGCATGATATTTTAATCTGATTTTCTTTATATATTTTATTTTTGCTTAATATATTTATACATAGCCTATTTATACATATATATAGCATAAGATATAATATATGTATATTAAATTGAAATACACGTGCAAAAATTTTTTGCACGTGAATAATTTGCATGATATTTTAATCTGATTTTCTTTATATATTTTATTTTTGCTTAATATATTTATACATAGCCTATTTATACATATATATAGCATAAGATATAATATATGTACATTAAATTGAAATACACGTGCAAAAATTTTTTGCACGTGAATAATTTGCAGATTTTAATCTGATTTTATTTATATATTTTATTTTTGTTTAATATATTTATACATAGCCTATTTATACATATATATAGCATAATACATGATTATATAAAATATTTATATTACATTGAAATAGATTGAATTAGCAGTATTGTTTCTAAATATCTGGCTGCATTAGTTAGACTGTACAAGTCGGATTTTAAAATCAGCTGCAAGCATGGTTTTTTTTCCAAGAATTTTTTTTAATTATAAACTTCAATATTTTTTTAAAAAAACCTCACTGTAATAATTTTTAGTAAAGCATTCTATTGCGATGATAGTGTATCTTTTAAGGTGACTGCCTAAGTTGAAAATTTCATTTTTTGACTATTTTGGTCAATTTTATTTTTTCCAGGAATCGTGCAATTCAATCTTTTCTCTTTTCAAAACTGTTTTGATTTTCATTCTACATCAATTAGAAGCAGAGTTATAGCTATTTTAAAAAATGTCTGCTACAAAATTGAAGTGGCAAACAACTTGAACTGAGTTTTTCTCAGAATTATGTTTTTAGCACAAATCTTTACCGTTATCATGATATTTCACACAATAATACATATAATTTGATAAAATTTTCGGGAAGTGTTTTAGATGCTATTGTTAATGAAATGACGCTCAATAATTGATGCATAATAATAAATAGTTAAATAGTTTTTGTTTGGGCAGCAGCATACGCCGAAATTTTCAAAAGTGGGGGGGGGGGGGGGGTTACTATGAAAAAGTAGTTTTCAGCAATCAGTGCAGAGCTTGAACCTATTTAAGTAATATATGTAATCAGAAAAAATGGGGGGGGGGGTTAACCCCCATCAACCCCTCCCCTGCATATGCCACTGTGTTTGGGGCTGTTTTTATAAGGAGAGGAATGATGAATTGGGGGAAATTTTCATATTGCAACATTTTTGCATTTTAAAATTTCTCTTAGATTGTAGGTCATTTAAGATAACTGTCAGATGTGTCGCATTTTAGCTAATTTTCATTGAAAATTACTTCAAATTGACCAATTTATAAAAAAGTATGGTATTTACTGGCAAGTTTTTGTTTATTTTTTAATTTTCAAGTGCTATTTTACCATAAAAAACAAAAAAATCTTTAAAAAATGATTTTTTAAAAAAATTGGCTCCAAATGTAGGCAGTCACCTTAAAACAATATTTCAGGTGATTATAAGGGGACATTTTATTATTTTGTTTTGTGCCACTTTCTCGAATTATATTACTTTATTTTTCAGATCTAATAAAAAAAAGTATTAAAAAATTTCACCTTCAAATTAGAAAACAATTTAAAATTAACAAATCAGACAGCAAACATTCAAGTAAATTTCAATGTTCTAAATTGCAACACATTAGGTTGCAAAACAGTATATTATTTTCTAATATTCACGTTTTTACATGTACTATCTACGGTATGTACTGTATAGTAGTGTGCTTTTCAGAGCGAATACCTAACATAACGGCAAAATTTTCTTAAATTTTTAAAAGTCTGTAATTTTCCGATACCTTTCACGTTTTCATAGCGTTTTAATTAAATTAATAACAAGTATTCATTTTATATATTCGGGACATGAAAATGTAAACATGAAGTTAGTCATTCATTCATCTTTTTTTTTTTATAAGATGAATGAATGACTAACTTCATGTTTACATTTTTACAGAATATTATTTTCTAATATTCTGTAAAAATTTCTTATATTTTAACAAGGTTATGAATCTTTTTTTTATTGGAACTGTTCAATTACTTACCATCAAGTTTTGACAGGTACTGTCTACGGTATGTACTGTATAGTAGTATGCTTTTCAGAGCGAATACCTAACATAACGGCAAAATTTTCTTAAATTTTTAAAAGTCTGTAAATTTTCCAATACCTTTCACGTTTTCATAGCGTTTCAATTAAATTAATAACAAGTATTCATTTTATATATTCGGGACTTGAAAATGTAAACATGAAGTTAGTCATTCATTCATCACGTTTTTACATGTACTATCTACGGTATGTACTGTATAGTAGTGTGCTTTTCAGAGCGAATACCTAACATAACGGCAAAATTTTCTTAAATTTTTAAAAGTCTATAATTTTCCGATACCTTTCACGTTTTCATAGCGTTTCAATTAAATTAATAACAAGTATTCATTTTATATATTCGGGACATGAAAATGTAAACATGAAGTTAGTCATTCATTCATCTTTTTTTTTTTATATATATATATATATATATATATATTTATATTTTAACCATACTAGCCACTGCGTGACCAGCATGGTCACTTTTAGTTTTAAATTTCCTTTTGCAAAACAACGCAACTGAAAGTGACATATGTAAGGAATGTTACAATTACCTGTCATCATAAATATATGTTGTTAAGGGGTATTCTCTATTAAGCTGATTCTAAAACATCGTGATCAAAAAATGTGAATTTCCATTACCTTAGAACAGAGTTAAAGATAAGACTGAGAAAGCCCACATCAATGATTTTAAAAATTACATCCCTCTTTGTATGTACTATTTTTCAAAATTAAGATATCTATAATTTATCATTACAACAAATAAGAAATTGCAGGGGGAAAATTTTAAATATAGTGTTGATTACATCACTCTCTGTATGAATTACTGTTAACAATTCAGATATCTACACTTAATCATATTAAATAATAAATTGCTGGGAAAATTTCTTCATTTATAAAATGGAGCAAAAATTCAGCAATTTTTCAAAATTAAGATATCTACACTTTACCATTACAAGAAATAAGAAATTGTTGGGGGGAAATTTTAAATACAGTGTTGATTACATCATTCTCTGTATGTATTACTGTTCACAATTCAGATATCTACACTTAATCATATTAAATAATAAATTCTTGGGAAAATTTCCTCACTTATAAAATGGAGCAAAAATTCAGCAAGTACTTAAAATATAGTGTGGATTTGAACTATGATATTCATAAAACTTCTTGATATACAGATTTGAGTATTTCAAAAGTAGGAGATACTAAAGCGACAGAATCAAAAGAATGGATTCTAGATAAACCTACATACAACTGTCCATGGTTAAACAATGGATTTGATAGGTCTAAACATGTATTGTCAAAAGATCAGCGGTTGTAACTTATGCGGCCACTACACACACGCGGTTTTAAATTGCGGACAGCCGCTGTTTACATCCGGTAGTTGCAGCCGTTGCCATTCGAAGTGTAGAAATATCGTAGAATTTTGTGCCGCATACCTACGCGTTTTATATATAGGGATTATTTTAACCAGATATTACAATAATATCAAATTTTGTATTTTCGGAAAGTTGCAAACTCGGCGCATGGATAGTGATATGTTCAAAAGTGTCTTTACGGTAGCGTGCTTTTCAAAGCGAATACCTAATATAACCGCAAAATATTCTTACATTTTTTTGAAGTATTTTATTGAATATTTCTAAATTACCAGCACACGTGGCTTTCATATGAATTTCTAATATTTTAATAAGGTCATGAACCCTTTTTTTTATTGGAATGTTTACTTAATAACCGTCAAGTTTTGACGGGTACCATCTAGTATATATATATATATATATATATATATATATATATATATAACTAGTCAGAAGAAATACTGATTCGCCCTTCTAGACGCCCACACACACACAAATTTAATTCCAAAGGAGTATTATTACCTTAAATATTTTTAAAAAGACAAATACACAAGGTATATCAATATTTCTGATTTTCAGGACATTTGTGCCGTGTACTTGAAAATGAGAACAAGTTGGTAAGGAAATTTTTCCATGTTTTCGATTAAAGCTTAGAAAGTAAAAAGGTAAAATGTAAAGGGGTTTTAAGCTTATCAGTCCTTGCAACAATCAATAGTTGCACATCACTGATTTTTTTACCAACTTAAATAAGATTTTGACATAGAGGTATCAAGTCTACTCCGCATTAATAGGTTTATAGCACAATTAATACGAGTACATTTATGCATTTTCAAAAGTAAACTGTCTGATGGATATAAGGTGAAAGAAAAAAGTATTTGTTCCAAAAGTGTTTCCTCTTATATCTTGCAAACATAAGCAAATATTTAAAGGTCACTTTGACTTATAGCTGCAATATTACGCAAGTAAATTTGGCTATGGTAACAAAAAGCTAAAAATTTCATAATTGCCAGAATTGTTGATTGGAAATGCAAATGTTAGAACATAAAAACTATTCCTTCATTTATGATTGGCTGGGAAAAGTGATTATTTTTATTTTTATTTTGTCAAATTAGAAACCTAGACTTCGTAGTCAAATGACTTTAATAACAGCTATATAAGTACTGACAATGATGTTTGATCTGCTGGAGCTTAATATTTCACTTAATTTTAAAGATAAAAGTTATCGTGACATCAGACAACAGGAAGAAAAATGCTTTTCGACAGTTAGATATGTAATTAAGAGGTGTGAAGCCCGTGGAACTACAACCAATTGTAGTCCAGCAGATGATCAAAAGGAGTTATCTAGGAAGATCAGCGAAGTAAAGAAAATCCATCTGCTAGTGCCTAAACATGTGTTGAAATCATTGCGGAATCCACAGTTTAACGAGCGTGTGCATTCTCCGTTTGAAATGTTTTAAAAGATTTAATTATCGTTGTAGAGTACGAAAGAAAATGCAACAAATAAGTAAATATTAGAAAAAGAAACACATTTTCTAAAACCTACATAAATAAATCTTTTGATTTTTGGATAACGTATTATCTACTGGATGACATGAAATTCAGTCGTTTTGGCTCAGGTGGTCAAGAATTGGCGTTTTCTTATAAGGAGTTGAACCCGAGGAACATTACATCCCACACGTAGTTAAATTTGGTGGAAGTCGTGTCATACTAGAGGTGGGAATGTCATAATCTGGAATCGGTATCCTACACTTTATTAAAGAAGCATGAACACAAGGAATTATACTTATTTTTACAGCAGAATGTATGGTCTTGTTCTCAAAAGCTGGAAATTGAAAAGACTTTTATCCTGAAAGATGGGGAATCTAAACTATACTGCAGGCTTTTATCATTCGAGAATGGATCCTATATAAAATCAAACGAAAATTATACCTCCCCAGTCGCTTGATATTAATCTTATCCGAACTTCATGTCTCTTTCTGGATCTAAAAGCTCAGAGTTTAAATTTTGCAGCATATATAAGCTAGATTCAGTAACAGAAGCTGAATGAGACAAAATAACTAATGAAGCAAGCGGAAATCTAGATAATTCTAGAAAGAAAAACTTCAAGGACTCCCTTTCTAGTTTAGATGCCCATGGATCACGTACCAGTTACTAATAATTTGTGTACTAAGAACCATTAGTGTTCACTTTCGTTATCCTAAAGTGTTGGGATTTCTCTTATTGTTTTTAAGTAAAATTTTATTTCACATTTTTTCTTCATCAGTTGGTGGCCGAATGATGGCCAAAGGGTAAGGTCGTCTGCAAACGGAGCAACTCAAAAGAAACTGATAACTAACTCCAATCACAAACCAGTCCGTGATGAGTCGTAACCTATGTAATTGAATGGAGCCACGCACACGGCGAAACTAGTTACAAACCCGTCCGACGGGTTTGTAAAAACTTTGTAAAAACTTTGTATGTTTGTTCTGTTAGAAATTTATCATCAAATCTTATTGCAGAAAACACGAAAATATATCAACCACAGGTAAATATAGTAAACACTTTGTTCTTGTTAACAAATGTAGAGGCCCAAATCTGTACGAGAAAATCCCACGTTGAAGCAAAACAAAATAAGATCTTACTTCACATTATTAATATTTTTTATCAAAAGAAAACACATGATAAAATGTTATCAACGTAATCAATAAAACCAAGAATACACAATTTGAATTTTAAAAATATATGAGAAACAAAATTTCAAAATTATATACACTACTCTAAACAGTTTCCTTTCTCAAGGCTTATTACGCACTTTTCATGATCACTCAATGACTTACTTAAAACTAATCCTACTTGAGGAGACATGTGAAACAGGCTCATACCTGGTCAAAACATTAATCATTTTATTATTGAATGACAAAACATGTTAAAACCCACATTTTTCAATATGCTATCAAAATCTTACCAATTTCAAGGCTAAAATATTTCGTAAACTTTTACATCTTACATTACTGCAAATTCCACACCTCATTTTTTGTTATATTTCTATATAGTAAAATACACTTAAATTTGCCTTCCTTATTAATTTACTTGTAATCAAAAGTGCAGTATAAAAACACTTAATACAATATTAATCAAAAAATGTATAGTAATCAAATGGACACCCAAATTATGTCAGGACTCAAGATATAAGCACACTTATAAAAATGGTAAGATCAATATAAATCAAAATAATACACCTGTGAGAAATTTTAAATGATTGAAACTGAAGAACACTTTATAAAATTCAAATTAATATTTATCAAAATGTAACTTAAAATAATACTTTATGACACTCAAATAAATACAAAAATATATACAAGAAAAAAAATTACCATCGTCGCACCAGGAAAACAGAATCTGCAAAAATTTTAAAATTGCTCTTAATTTAGTACATTACTTTGCTTTTATCTTATCACCTGTACTGGGCGAAGTTAAAGTAGTGTTTAGGAATCAGCCACCTGCTTGATCAAAACGATTCTTTCCAAATCCACCATCATCGGAATTGTTCCACATACTGTTCATTTGTTTATTATGTTCCGGCAGGTAGTGAAAAAATAATTATGACAGAAAATTATAATCCGGAAATAACAGAAACATATTACAAAAGTTTAACAACTGGATATTGTTGACATAGATTTCGCATTGAATACAGGAATGGAGGAAATCAATTTTGCAAGCCGGACATCTCAATCGCACGTCGTCCTCGCCGCGCAACGGTGTTGGTACAACCGGACGCTTTTCCTCAGAGAACAAACTGCAGTAGACAAAATCACGCGCATCACTGGTGATAGATGAATGACGGTGACCAGCATCCACGTAAATCCATGTTAATCCAAAATGTTGACTTCAAACTAAGTATTACTTCTACAACGGGTCGACGCTATCACGAAGGAAGGTGATGAAAACATGGATAAAATTTTAAATTTTTAATTTATATTTTAAAGGCAGTGGGGTTGAATTTATTTCCCTCGTTCAAAATTTCTGGATCCTGCTCGACTATTGGACGCGCTTGTAACTTACACCCTTCACATTACGTTGTCTTACATCCAACTTTACATCTTCTTAATCTATTCATACCTAATTATCAACATTATGACAGTCAACGCGTTATAGGCCGGTGGAAAAGAACTAGAATTAATTACATTTACATCGTTTATTTCCAAATATTAACCTACCCGATTAAATCTGATAATTTAAATCTACGAATTCATCACGTTTCCGCGTGACGCGTGACCGTATTTGTAGAGACAGGCGAGTCACTATAATAAGGAATAACGCCCCCTATCGTAGGGGAAGGGGTACTAGGCAGAACGCTGGGGGTGATTGCAGACTCCAGACGTATCTGATAAGCTGTCACGGAGAACGACTCCGGTCGTGTCTTATATAGTTTTTAGAGAGAAAAGTTCGGAGGTGATTGAAGACTCCAAACATAGCTAGTATTTGCTTTAGAGCGTAGAGGTTACATTGATAATTTGTTCCTGGATATATTGTTCTTCTACCTGTTATATATATATATATCGTCTCCTGTACTTGTCCGTGCTGTGCTCTGTCTCATAATAAACTGTATGTTTTAAAAAGAGCTGGTTCTAGTTACAAAAAAAAGGACTCTCAACTCGACATCCGTCACAACACGTTCCATTTCGAGAACCAGAGCTTAATCAGAGTGAACCAGAGCAAAGGACTGTTGACAGAGCTAATGAAAACGACATTCAGATGTCATGGAAATCAGGTAGGAGATATTTGATATGATTTTAATTGAAGTATAATTTCATCGGAGATATATAGATATATATAAGGAAGATATATAAATATATATAAAGCCAAAATGTATAACAATTCGAGAAAAGAAGATTTGATAGAACTTCTTGGTGAAATAGATGATGCACCAACTGTTGGTTTAACAGTTATGCAATTAAAAAGTAGAATTGAGGAATGTCAATCTTTTAAAGATGAACCAGAGTTTGTAGCAGATTTACTGATCTCAATAGTTGAGGATAGAAGAAGAAAGGAAAAAAATGAAATTAATGCTAGGAATACGAACTTAGCACTTGAAGCTTACAAAATTGAATTAGAGAAAATTAAATTAGCTCAGCGGGAAAAAGAAATTGAATAGGAAACAATTAGAAGTCAGAACACGAATAAAAATAGATATCCGCCCAAAGACTGTTACGTATATGAAGAAAATACCCACCTTGCCAGATTTTGTTCGCAACTGGGTACACAGGAAAAACACTTCGATCTCTCAAAGAATGAGACAACTGAGAAAAGTGGTGGCGACAACATGATAGCGAAGATCGGATTTACACGTTTAGAATCCGATAAAATAATAAAGCAACCATTGCAAAGTGGCAAGATTAGCCTGATTTCTGCTTTTGGAGAAACAATTAAAGCCAGAGTGGCGAGAATTCCAATTTCTCTTAGCAACCCCGAAAAACCGTCCGTTTTCAGACCTGCCGAGATTTTCGTAGCTACAGAAGAGCTACACGGCCCCGGGTTGTTGACCCCACAGGCACACAATTTATTGCTTTCGGGAGAGTCAAACCCCACTGCAGCAGAGCTTGAGCCGGACAGTAGGATCCCCACGAAAGGGTCTGAGGGGAGTGAAATATGTGTAAACCACAGTTCGCGGCGAGAGACGAAAAGGTGTAACCTGATATTAAGTACTGATAAGCGAAACGGAGAAAGTTGTGAATCGTTAAAAGCGGTTCTTGATCATGTTAAACGGAAAATGGAGAAAAATAAGATTGTGGAAAAAGAACTGCCTATTTCTAATTTAAAGTCGGGTGTGAAACCTGAAATGCGGAATAATTCGTACGAATATTCCAAGCAGCGAAACCATGAACAAATAAGTAATTCGCACGACTTCCATACGTTTGAAAATAAGAATGATATGCATGAACTAGGAAGTGAAAGTGGTGTTCCGAAAAGTCCTGTTATCGAAGTAGAGAAATCGAAAAGTGATTCGCATTTTTTCAATGGTAGTGAAGCTAGGAGTGACATGAATGATGTGGAAAATGTAATGGGTGTTTCAGAACTGCATGTTTGTGAGACGAAGAAGTCAAAACCGTCAAAGGCCAACTCATCTGCTTTTAGCAACGTGCTAGATAAGTCCAATGTTCCCAACGTTACGTACAATAAATCTGCGACTTCACTCTGTGAGTATGTGAAAAACCGCTGCGGAAACCGGTGACGAATCACAAAATTTAAAGACTCTGTGCGATGAATTACATGCTAAAATAGAGGAGAAAAATGCTACTATTTTGTTGCTGAAGGAAGAAGTGGCAAAATCAAATGCCGTTGTGAGTTATGTGTCTAAGGAAAGTGATTCGGTCCTACAGAATGGGTCACGAGTGCAAAATAATCGCAATGAATGCGTAGTATTTGAGATGAACTACCATAAAAGAAAAAAAAATCTGTGTAATTGATAGACTTAACATTGCTTAAACTCTGTGTTTTATGTTACTCAAGGGTCAAAGTTGTTGATGCTGACACTTTGTCCAGACTGAGGCCGGACTAAAATATTGCACCAGAGACTGTTCCTGATTATAAACTGTGCCATTATAAACTGTTCCTGAACACTGACTTTTCATTGAACATTTTTTTTTAATTAATTGTTTTATTTTCTAGCTAAGTATATGTTTTTTTGTCAGCATTATATATAATCGCGCAGGTAAAAGTGATTTGTTGTATTAGGTATGTTACCTGATAATGGTAGTTGAGATGTGGTTCGCCTGTCACTTAAGTTTCAGATTAAGATTATTTCAGGTATAATCCCAATCTTGAGGGGAGGGTGTAGAGACAGGCGAGTCACTATAATAAGGAATAACGCCCCCTATCATAGGGGAAGGGGTACTACGCAGAACGCTGGGGGTGATTGCAGACTCCAGACGTATCTGATAAGCTGTTACGGAGAACGACGGAGGTGATTGTAGACTCCGGTCGTGTCTTATATAGTTTTTAGAGAGAAAAGTTCGGAGGTGATTGAAGACTCCGAACATAGCTAGTATTTGCTTTAGAGCGTTGAGGTTACATTGATAATTTGTTCCTGGATATATTGTTCTTCTACCTGTTATATATATATATATATATATATCGTCTCCTGTACTTGTCCGTGCTGTGCTCTGTCTCATAATAAACTGTATGTTTTAAAAAGAGCTGGTTCTAGTTACAAAAAAAAAAGGACTCTCAACTCGACATCCGTCACAGTATTGATCAAGAATCTATACTGTGACGGATCCTGTGGCGGAGACGGCGGTCCCTGTGAGTCCCGCCGTCTGACGAAAATGCAATTGTCTTTTACCATTTAAAGCCATCGCGCATGCCCACAAGAGCTTCGTGACGCATACACCGAAGATAAGGCAGAGGCGGAGCCAAAAACTGTCAATCAAATCCAACGAAAAACCTAAGGATTCCCCTTTTTCTCTCAATGCGTTTCGAACTAAGATATAAGAATAGTGGCGAATTACGCCACGAAAATAAATTAATTCCTTAGCCCCCTTTAAATTTAATTTAATCATTCCTTTCCCATTTATTTCCTCATATATATATATATATATATATATATATATATATATATATATATATATATATATATATATATATATATATATATATATATATACAGGGTGTAACGAAACTCTTGGGCAAAACTTTAAGGGGTGATAGTACACATCAAGACAAACAATATTATATAGGAAACTTAGGGTCCCAAACGTCTTCCAAAGGAGATAGACGCCATTAAAGTTTAGGATCCGAAATTTCAAATGATCATAAAAAACGGGAAAATTTGTCGATTCGTTTTCTGTTTTCGCTTAAATTATTCTTTATGTCAAGATTTTCTGGAAAATAAATTTTAAAGATAAAGTTAAAAAAATGCCGATAGAGGGCGCTTTAGACTTTGGAGTAACAAACAACTATTTTTTACTGTTATTTTTTGTATCAGATTAAATGCTTTCAAAAGCTTAGACTTAAACTTAAATTTTGAGCCCAAAATCTGAATCGTTGGGGGTGGTTATGTCGCGAAAACTCAACAGTGTTCAGGAGGTGAAATTTGAACCTCCTCCTACCCTGTACGCAGTTCAGTTATTCACGATTTTGGATGCTCGGTCGTAGACCAGGCAGCAACTATTACCCACTAAACGTAAAATAACGAGAGAGGGATGAATGACAAAAATGTGTGGTCCGGAATTATCCACGATCATTTGATCGGCCATATCTTCTGCCAAGGCACCTGGACGGGGGAACGTATCTGGTATTCCTACAAGAGGTGCTTCCAGTTCTGCTGCAAAGTGTTCCAGCCAACATAAAGGCTCGTATGTGGTTCCAACATGATGGAGCGCCTGCACATTTCAGCGCAAATGTGAGAAGTGCATTGGATATAGCATATCCAGGGCGATGGATTGGACGGGGTGGTCCGGTAAATTGGCCGGCACGCTCGCCTGACCTCTCCTGTCTAGACTTCTTCCTCTGGGGCCATATGAAGAGTCTTGTTTACGCAAGCCCTGTCGACTCCAACGAGGAACTGGTTGCGAGAATTGCCGTCGTAGCAGGCGATATCCGGGAGATGCCCGGGGTATTTGCTAATGTTCGAAAGTCCCTCTGCCGGCGGTGTGAGGCCTGCATCCTTGCTGGTGGGCGCTCTTTCGAGCAGTTTTTGTGATCCCACAAGAAAATCATGCGTGTACCATTTTCTACGTGTCATCATTCATTCAACCTTCATTCATGCGCACGACGTGCGTACATCAAATTGTTTTTTTTTTATTTCGAGAGGAGAAATTGCTCATGTCTAGTATTATGAATAATTTTTTTAATTTTGTCATCCCTCTCTAGTTTATTTTACGTCTAGGAGGTAGTAGTTGCTGCCTGGTCTAAGACACAAAGTCCTACGACAACAAGATCGGGAATAACTGAACTCTGTTCAGGAGGGAGGGAGTTTCAAATTTCAACTCCTGAACACAATTCCGTTTGCGCTACTTAACCACCCCCAACGAATCAGATTTTGAGCTCAAAATTTAAGTTTAAGGCTAAGCTTTTGAAAGCATTTAATGTGATAAAAAAATAACGGTAAAAAATAGTTGTTCGTTACTCCAAAGTCTAAAACGCCCTCTATCGACATTTTTTTTAACTTTATCTTTACATTTATTTTTCAAGAAAAAACTGACAAAAAGAATAATTTTAGCTAAAACCGCTAACGAATTGACCCATTTTTCCGTTTTTTATACTCATTTGAAATTTCGGACCCTAAACTTTAATGGCGTCTATCTCCTTTGGAAGACGTTTGGGACCCTAAGTTTCTTATATAATTTTGTTTGTCTTGATGAGTACTATCACCCCTTAAAGTTTTGCCCAAGAGTTTCGTTACACCCTGTATACATATATATATATATATATATATATACAGAGGCTGTTCGCACATTTTTTAGACGATTTTGGTAAGCGGTAATAAAAAATCGTTCGCTGCAAAAGAAATAATTGCAATTGTACAGTGTTTTTAAAAGTCAAAATTATCGTCTGCGGCTTGAAAGTTTTGTTTTTATTCAAAATTGCGCTTTTAACAAAGCAGTGATTCGAAGACTACATTTATGCTCTTTTCGAAGAGAAATATGCACACTCCGTTATCCAAAAACGATGTGAGAGTCATGGTTTTGGGATATCTAAAGCGTCGATAGGTAATATCGTAAACAAGAAAGGAAAAAAAAACGTCAAATTGGAGCCTCAAGTGGGACAAAAATTCCAAACAAGTATCCAAGGAAAAAACGGACATCTTCGACTATTGAAAGGTACGTTGTTTAATATTAAAAGAAAATCCCCTTAGTCAAAGGACAGATACAAAATCATTAAAATGCTCGGTGTCCACTGTAAATAAAATGATAAACGTTGATTTAAATCTTAAGAAAGCGAAAAAACGCAATGTGCATCGTCTTCTTCCAAATCATATCGCTGAACGCAGGACACGCTGCAGAATTCTATATGAGAAACACTTATCCAAAAAAAACTGAAAACAATTGTCACAATAGATGAATCATGGGTGTATTTAAATGATTGCAACAAAAAAAGAGCCATTTATTTTCATGAAAGGGGAGAAAAAAAATTTAAGTACATGTTTCAAAGAATCGAAAGAAAGTTTTTCTAAGGGATTCATGATTGTTGCTGTTTTTTCTTATAATGGCAAGTTAAAAATAAAGAGAGTGGAAAAAAATCTCAAGATTAACTCCAAATACTATCAGGAACATATTTTATAGCCAATTTTTCTGAATGAAATACCATCGCTTTACCCACAGTGCCATCAATCTGTGAGACTCCATCAGGACAAAGCTAGCAGTCACACATCAAAATCCCCTTTAAATTTCCTAAAAGAAATGCAACAAAAAACTGGTATCAAGGTCATACCCTTCACTGATATCCCTACAAAATCTCCCGATTTATCACCTATGGATTTTTGTGCTTTCGTACTTTTAAAATCTGCATTATCCAAACGTCGTCCAAAAACCCTTACAGGACTCTGGAAAGCTGTTCAGGAGGAATGGGATAGAATACCTCTTCTGACACTTCAAAAGGCATTATTATCGTGGAAATTGCGGTGTCGAAATATAGTTGAGAATATGGGCTGTCAAATAGAACATTTAAAACACAAGAATTTTATGCAATTTAGTTTTGTAAATACAATATACATCGTCTAAAAAATGTGTGAACAGCCTCTGTATATATATATATATATATACATAACAAATACATAACAAATACATACAAATATACATACAAGAGAGGTAAGCAACGATAAATAATCCTACGTTAATAACCCGCGGTAGTTTCATTAGAAGAGACTACCTGAAATATTTTTTTAATACAAAGTTTCACAGGAATAAGTGAAGAGTATAAAATAAAAACAATAGATGTTTTGGTAAACACTCATATAAGTCATTTGTTAGACATGTTTGTCATGTATGTCCTGTATCTTGTTTCATGTACGTCGTATAAAATTAACATCGATATTATGAACAGTTAGAGGGTAATTTTTAAAGCCAATTGCAGAATTTTTTAACTGAAATATCACATAAAGAAGAGTAGTAAGTACCTTATAATGTAGTTTACATGAAATAACTTTTCAAATATTAATATTGGTTAAATATTTTTATGTGTTTTACCTTTGAATTTTACATGCAAAATATTTTATGTCATGTTCCTTTTTACCAACCTGGTATGTGTGTGTGTTCGTGTATTGGTATTTGTGAGCAAAACAAACACCTAACCCTATAGATCCGTCAATATACTTGAGATGTTATCTTTCACGCTTTTTTAAAACAAAATGTCTCACGGGCATGTGAAACGTTTAAAAAAACCAACAATAGCTGTTTAGATAAATTATCAGGTATGTCATATTTATTCACTGTTCCCTTTTTATTAATTTCGTCCGATTAGGGTTCGTATTAATTTTTTCAGTTCATTTCTCTTGGTGGAAAAGTTTAACATTTGTGATCTATATAACCCTGGATTGGTAATCCATGAAATGTATTCCTAGTTAAATTGAATTAAGTTCATATATAGCTATTATATTTGTGTGCATGATAAATTTGCGAGTTGAATGATATAAGTTCATAGAACTGTATAAAGTCTGCAGAATTAATGTTTAGTATTCATTTAACATCTGTTGAAAAGACTTGTGTCAGTTAGACTAGGTCTAGGTTCCCCAGACATTCCTAATCTACGGCGACTTTTAAGCAAATATAGACATTAATTGAAGCTGCTTAGAAACTGTATTACGGCGAAATTTATAATAGTGCATTAAATGGTTTGGTTGAAGTATATGAAAAAAAGAAATCTTCTAAATACCATGCAATTAAATATTTACTGCATTTAAATGTACACAGAAATATGCAGAAAATATTAACTATGTATATCAGCATATATGTTTTAGAAAACAATTAAAATATGACAAAATTACTTAGCCAAAATATATTTTTTAATATTATTTGTCATATAGATTTCAAAAAGATAACTGTGTGTACCAACTTTGGCACCAGAGTTATAGCTTCGCCAAAGGTTTGCTATGTATGGTTTGTGTGTCTAGTATTTTCGGACAGCTGTAGATCCATCCAACATTTGAGTGTCTGGGAGAGTTCACGTTAAAACAGACATTGCGGTATTGGGAACACTTAAAAAATTATCAATGTCACACGATATTCATCTACAGTAGATTTCTTCTCACATGAACATCAGGGTTAATGACGTGGGTGATAATGGGGCGGAGGAAGGTTTTGTGGAATCCCTCAGTTCCAGCACCTCTTTGACTTATCTCGAGATCTTCTGTATGGGGAAGATCTCCTAGAAGAATCCGTGGAGAATTCCTACATTTCATAATTGGTACCGCAGAGATTGTCCTAGAGGCGCTTTGAACTTTACGACTGCTAGAAATTTGCAGACTGTCACCTCTAAGTTCACCAATGGGCACTTGAAGGATATTGCTTTTGATCGAGGCTGTAAGGTATTCCCGATGTACAGCAAGTGCAGTGCTGAGCAGGCCTTTCCTGACTATCTCCTTGACTGCGCGAACTTGGCAGTAAGGGGTTTTTATGCCGATCCGTTTATGGCCCTGGATTTTTGGGGAAGCATGGATTTATGGACTGGGTCTAACTTGAGCTGGACCAAGTAAGGATAAGCAACAACCACAGCAGTGTCTTATTAATGTGTATTTAAAGAATTTAATCTGCGGAGAAAGGAAATGTCCATTCATTCCTCTGAAAATTATCTAAAAATTATTAAACTGGTGTGATTAGAATATTCCACCTATATGCGTGTTTGGGCTTAAATTAAAAACACTATACAACATTAGAACTCAGAATGATAATGAATAAGTATGCACATAAAGTAAACTATGACGGTGATTAATTCATGAGATATTTACAATTCTGATACAAAAGGCTCGTTAAAATGGAAACGGGATTTAATTATAGGCTGGTAGCAAGAGAGCCGCACTACGATAGAACTTCCATTCGGTTAAACACGATCCTTCCTTATATAAATCGTGCAACGTCTACGTCATTGCTAGCAAATTGCTCGTAGACGGGAAATAGCCATACGTGTGTTCTTCTTCTGTACTCGCGCTTAATAGGAAGTTGATCTAAACATGTGCTTTAAATGCATGTCCAATAGGATACTCTGAATACGATTTCATATTCCAATTTCTATGACTACTGCGTATACACTCAAGAGCCAAAACATTATGACCACCTGTCAATAACGAGTTGGCCCACCTTTGGCGCGCAACACAGCTTCAACCCACCTTGGCATGGATGCCAAAAGTCCTTGGTAGATGGCCGGAGACAGATTGTACCAGATGTTTAAGCAACGGTCACGCAAATCCTAGATATTGCGAATAGGTGGTCTTTGAACTCTGAGCTGCCGTCCCATAACATCCCAAATGTGTTCTATCGGATTAAGATCCGGTGAGTTAGGCGGCCAGGACATTAACTGGAATTCAGCATCATGTTCCTGGAACCACTCCAACACAATTTTAGCCTTGTAACACGAGGCGTTGTCCTGTTGGAACATTCCATTTCCAGCTGGAAAAACAGAGGCCATGTAAGGGTGCAACTGGTCCGCAATGATGTTCAGATACCCTGTAGCATTCATGGTCTGCTCTACCACAACCACGGGTCCCAGAGACGCCCAAGAGAACGTCCCCCAAAGCATAATACTGCCACCACTGGCCTGTGTATGACCTACTGTACATTGAGGGAGCAACAGTTCACCTGGAAGACGGCGTATCCTGACACGGCCATCGGCGTGATGAATGACAAACCGTGATTCATCTGACCAGGCAACTCTCTCCCACTGATCCATGGACCAGTCGCGATGTTCCCGGGCCCAGCGCAGGCGCAGTTGGCGATGACGCTTGGTCAGCAAAGGCACACGAGTGGGACGTTTGCTGCGTAGCCCCATATCCAACAATGTCCGCTGAACAGTGTGCTGCGATACTATTCTACTTGGCCCTGCATTGTATTGGGCTGTCAGCTGAGCCACTGTCTGGCTCCTGTTTTGCTTCACCATGCGAGACAGTCTCCGACGACCTTTTTCTTTGATAGCGTGTGGACGTCCAACACCATGTCGTCTACTGCTGGTTTCACCGTCATTCATCCACTTTGCATAAGTGCTAACAACTGTAGGTCGCGAACAACCCACGAGTCGTGCAGTTTCGGAAATACTTGTTCCGAGCCTTCGAGCCATTACAATCTGCCCTCTATCAAAGTCGCTAAGATCCGCAACCTTTCGCATCACACACAGAAATAAGTGAAATAATGATTCTTCAGACTCTCCAGCAGCAGTTAAATACCACTTCCACCACGTGCCTTCCACATCATCCAGGCGAATTCATTGCAAAATGTAGGGGTGGTCATAATGTTTTGGCTCTTGAGTGTATAACTATTTTTGTTATGTATACTGCTTCAATCGTGTCTAATAAAATAAGGAATGAAATCTCTTACACGAAATTGTTCTAAACAAACGTTTTAACGACAATTATTTCTCAGATTCTAAAATTTATCAAAATTTTTTCCTTTCAAAATTGAACAGGGTAGATAAATAATTAGATTTGTTTATTGACGAACAAGTCTATAATATAATAGCAGACTGCACGAATATTTACATTAATTCTATCAAATGTAAATTTGAAAGATATCGCGATGCTAGAAATGCCAACGAGGTAGAGGTCAGGGCCTTATTTGGTCTTCTTTTGATAGGCACTTATAAAACTTCTAGGACAAATATCGATAAGTTATGGGATAACTCGAAAGGTAATGGGTTGGAATCATGCTAACAATGAGCAAAAACAGGTTTGCATTTCTTCTCAGGTACCTTCGTTTTGATGACATTCGGGATAGGGCATCTCGACGATAATTTGATAAATTTGCTCCCATAAGGAATTAATTTGAAATAGTGTACCTCAAGAGGAAAAGAAGGTGTCAGAGGACGCTGTTCAGTGGAACACCCAGGATTTAATCTTGGGGGGGGGGGGGGGGTTGAACGGATAAAAAAATTTATAATGCAAATCCAATATTCATAATGCAATTTCTATTTCTTTCGGGATGGGGCAGAGCCCCATCGTCCACCCCCTGGTTGCGCCACTAGCGCTGTTACGGTTGAGGACGACAGAGAGACAGAGCAATGTGAAAGTGGTGCGAGAAATGCGGAAAGTGGATATGTAATGACCATTTGAAAAATATATGTGCAAAATGTTTTAATTTTTTTATTTTGAATGTATGCTTGATTTGTAATGAACAATATTTATCTTTCTAAAATTTAATTGTGTTTTATTTGCATTATATATTTCTAAAAAACTACAGAAATTGTAAAAAACTACTGAATATTTAAAAAACTAAAAAAACTGTAAAAAAACTACAGAATATTTCTAAAAAACTACAGAAATTTGGTTACAAAAAGTTAAATACATATGGAAATAACACCGACATAAAAGTGGATGACACTTGTCCCCCACGAGAACGTTCGTGTTACAGATCTTCTTTATTAATAAGCGTGACAAGGTGTACATATGAAATATGTACTTCCTGCAGAGTGTTTAATTATTTATAGCAAATTTTGAGCGAAAATAGTGATGAATGTTATTTTATACATTTTGTGTGATAGGAAATCTAAATTTTGTGTTCCAGAACCCTCAAATAATTTGCCTCTAAGATATTCCGTATTGGATTCATTTGTGTTTTGTAGTCATATTTATAGAAGGATTAAAATAAAAGTTTTTTCTGTTGATTACAGAGCATTAAACCGAATTTAATGTATTTTACTTACGGTGGACAAAATTTGCGGAAAAGAATTTTAAAGCTCAATAATAAAATTGTCTCCATATCTACGATACTTAAAAGTGTTTCACAAGAAGGATGGCTCAATATTTTAAAATGCCTTGACATTTATGAAAATAAAAGGATTTTCCTCTGATAATTTTATTAATAACATAACAGAAGCATTTTTCTAAAGACACGTCTAGCTTTTTAGATTGTTTAAGAGCGAAATTTTTAAGTAGCTTATAGAATCAAGCATTATGTTTTTAGACTTCTTTTTTTTTCTTATATGAAATGTCAGATAATCTAACTTTTGTTGCTTTAAGTTTATGCAAAATTTATGGCTATTTCTTTCAGATTCGCTAGAAATTGCGTTCAAAATCGTTATTTATTAAATATATTTATTTTAGTATATTTAAAAAAATCTAATATTTTATTAGAAGAAAAAAGATGCTTAAACCTATTGGAATTAACGTATCGCTAGAAATCACGTTTATAATAATTTTTTATTAAATATATATTTTTCAGTATATCTTTTAAGATAATGTTTTAAATATTTTATTAATATAATAAAGACTTTAAATATCTTTATTCTATTAATTTCTATGTTATTAGCGCTTCAAGTGTCGCTAGAAATTACTTTTATAATCCTTATTTCTTAAGAATATTTATTTTAGTATATTTTTAAGATAAAAGTTTTAAATATTTTAGTAACATAATGAAGAGATTTAAATATATTGCTATTTAAAACTATTAAGTTTGTATAAGGCAAAGTGATGTATGTCACATTTTCAACTTTTTGTTACTTGAGAGCAAAGATGTAATCTCCATGTTCAATTTTTAGTGGAATTGCGAATAAATATTATTTGCAATATTATAATAATTATTATGAATTATAATTTGTCCAATTTAAAGTGGAATTTTTTGTAGTTTTTGCAGTAAAACGCTTTGGACTTACACCACTTGATTTACTGACTTACACCACTTTGTCTTTCACCGCCTCATATGTTAAAGCCAAATACCACTCAATGGCTGATCACTATATCTCTAATACCATAAGTCCTAGGATGTTGAAATTTTGCAAGGTGCAATGTTAAGCCTTAGGTGCTAAGTAAGAAATTTTTATCTTTAATTTCTTACTTTAAGTGGGTTGAGACAAGCTTAAATCTCCCCAAATTAAAAATAAATCATATTACCCTTATTTAATGTTGGGGCTCATCCGCACTACAAATGAAAGTTTTTTTTTTTTTTTTTTCTAGCAGAGGAACTTGTCGTGTAGACATTCGCCTATAATTCACCGCAGTTTGTCGGCCATTGTATTATGGGGGGGGGGCACCATATAGGTAGACCAGCATTATACCCTATGAAGGGATGACGCAAACGGAGTTATTTTAGTGGTGTGACGCCGGGATTCGATCCAAGCACCCTCAGCACCCAAATCCCGCGCGCTGTACCACACGGCCACCACAAGCCCTATAAATGAAAGTAATGGAGCTGTATTTTGTTTAGTTCGGTAATTTACAAATATGTTCAAATCTTTTAGGTTTCGAAGATTTAAAAATCAAATACCAATCAGCCACTGACTGACTGATCACTATATCTCCGAAACAATACCGAGTCCTAGAAAGCTGAAATTCTGAATGGTGGTTCATTTAAGACTCTAGATGCTTACTAATAAAGATTTTTTTAGAAGTTCATCGATTAAGTATATTATAAAAGAGGCTTAACTCCTCAAAATAAAAAATCCAAAACTCGTATTTAATATCTGATCACGGTCGTTAAATTATACGAGGTATTCCTGTGAGAAATTTCAAGTCATTAATTTTAAAGTTAATTTATATAAATTATCCAAATTACATAATTCAAGGCACTAATGCATTCCGTAGTGGAGCTGATATATTATATGTATGACAAAATATCCGTTTTTTGTCAAATATCACGTAAGAATATTCAGCATATTTTTACTTTTGGTAAAGTCATTAATGTGTTCGTTGATAAGTGTTGGAAAGTAGTCAGGGTTTGTACAAGAGTCATACATTCATTTTCTGTCAAATATTGCGTATGGATATTCAATATATTTTTGCTCATGTTAAAGCCATTGGTTTGCTTCACGATAAGCTTTGGAAAGTAATCAGGATTTGCCCAAGAGTTCATCACGAACATCTCCATGTGCTCCAATATCAAAAATGTCAGAAAAAAAATTTCATGTGCTGCCAAGTTCTTCGATGAATTTCATAAACGCTCATCGTATTAAGGCAATACTTTTTGCAGTAAAATATTGTTATATCCTATTTTATAGTCAAAATTAAAGAATTTTGGTGTTTCTCTTCGGACAAAATGCTACATTTCATATCAGTAAATTTTTTAAAGGTTTCTAAATTTCAAAATCTAGGTTTATATTGAAGAAAAATTATTACTAAGATTTTTTTACAGTTTAAAGTGTCTTGAGTAATTGCTTTGCAACAAAGCAAAAAAACTGAAATAAGTAATAAAATTAATTTTTATTTACAATTAAAAAAACCCAGTGAAGCTAATCTAACACAAAGAACAGAAATATAGATCGAACTGGAGGTGAACTATCAAACTATGGATATACAGTACGTCTAACTCCCCTTGAAATATATAGTTGTTAAAGAAAATATAAGTATAAGAATTTTTACTGGTTTAATTTTTCCTCCAAAAAAAAGGTTTTAAATGATTTTAAAAAATATTCACATGTTATTGTTTTTAATCCTCTGGCATCAGAATATAACATTTAAATTTTCATGGGGTTTGTTTTAATTCAATTAAATAAACTTCTACAAAGATCACCACAAACACTAAACCATGCTTTATAATTTTAAACAAAACTTTCAGTTTCTTTTAGACCTGTAACAAATGTTAAGTTGCTAAGTAAATAATATTTTACAGTGCTTAAAGTAGGATATCCGTTTGTTGCACATTTTTGATTAAATTTAAGGGAATTGTAAGAAAGGAAACGGATTTTCCTAAGATTATTTGAAGACATGTTGTACAAATCATATTAACTAACTGCTCGTACGTGTTTTAAAGGGTATGTCTAAACTTTAAACGACAACAGATGGTAAACAACAACAGATGATTAATTATGATATTGATACAAAAATAAAGAAAGATTCGAAGTTCAACACAGAGAGTAAAAATTTAAAATAATTGTCATTTGGAAGTCCTACCCTCAAATTTCTACTGTACATGGGAGAACACATCTGAATAATTCTAGAACGTCACTCAACCAAGCAGGAGAGCAACAATTATAAAATGTTCTAGTATGGAAATTCAGGTCATTCATCCCAAATAACAATTACTTAAACCAAAGATGGACCTGCTATTAATGGTTCTAATATGGAAATTCAGGTCATTCATACCATATAACAATTATATGAAGCAAAAATATTCCACCAAATATATTCCATCTTAGAATGAAAAATGTACCTGTTATTAATAGTTCTAATTTGGAAATTCGGGTCATTCATACCACAAAACAATTATATAGAAAGCCAAACATATACCTGCTATTAATGGTTCTAATGTAGAATTTCAGGTCATTTATACCATATAGCAATTATATAAACCAAAATTGGACTTGTTACTAATGGTTCTAATATAGAAATTCAGGTCATTCATACCATGTAACAATTACATAAATAAAAAATGGACCTGTTATTAACGGTTATAATATGGATATTCATTTCATTCGGACCATATAACTAATTATGAAAGCCAAAATATGGACCTGTAACCCACGTTATGTTTTTTCTTGCTACGTCGCTGACATTTTTCTATAATAAAATATTCCCTATTCATTGGAACATTCTACCTTTTAAAAAAAGTTATAATAAATTGTATGACAAGGTAATATATCTAAATATCGATCGATCGATGTTTATCTAGACGAACGATGTTTCAATTTACCTGATTAATAAGTGGATGATCTATCTCTTGATCTAATAGATAAGTAGGTGATTTATCTATTGAAAGGATCAATAGATGATCCATTAGTCAATCAACAAATGTAATCATAGAATGCTATGTTCTTGGCCCTTTTGAAACAGTCACAATATATTCTTGTGTCATAAAAAAAGCGATAGTTAAGTCTTTTATTTATGCATAACAGCATGTTATTGCATTCATTAATGGTTTACCGAAGTCTCAATTCAGAAACTGTTAAGCAGAAATGTCTGGACCCATAACTCAGTTTAATGCTATTCTAATAAATTACTGTTTCAAGCACTCCATATTTCAGTATAAATAAATATAACATAATCCTTCCAATAGTTTTCAGACTGCATTATGTATAAAAGCGTTTAGTAGTTTGGAATAGGATTCTCGTAATTAATTGAACATTTAATAACTCCAATGCACAAAGCCAGGAATCTTTCCCAGTCCGTTTATTTCGAATGCATAGCACCTACTACCCATAATTAGGAGCATTGACACGGTGCATGGTGCTGCCATCTGTTATTGACTGTAGCAAACTCTGAATAACATGTTTTCCTTCACGTAGAAATAGAACATGGATAAATAATTTGAAGTTATAAAGGTGATTGTTATTTTATCAGCCTAAAAATTATTATAGCTGTTCATTAATATGTCTACTATGGGTTTAATACGTTCTTTCTAAAAACTAAAAGGATAATTTCGTAATTTCTTGTTTTCAGCGTTTGCTTTATTGCTATTAAAAACGAAAATTTACTAATGAAAGAGAAAAAGTGATTAAAACTTTATTTCAGTATCTGGGGATAGTAGTATATTGTTTTATGACTTAAGGGACTAATTTAGTCTATAAAGGCATCAGCATTTTCATGTTCCTCAATTGTGTTAATTCGCTTGAGAACCAGGTTTTGCAATTGTCATGTAGGCGCATTTGTTACTTTAAAGAGGGCGACAAATAAAATTAAATAGGTTATTCTTCTTGTAAGCCTATGTTTGCATAAAATTCATGTCCTAGATGAAAAAGCTTTTTGTTTAAACACGCATGTAGTCCTTCAAAATAGAAGTACAAGATTAATAATTTTGTACTCCTTTGTTTGTTATCAATAATGCTATTCTTTTTTTACAGCTTTTACAATCTGCCGCTCATTTGTCACAAATAGATAAAATATGAGCCTCATTTTTCCCTTGATTACGATTTACATATCTGTATTTTAATTTTTTTTTTTATTTTGACAAAATTGGCTTTTAACAGAAAACCCATTACGTTATACCTAGTACTATCACAAAAAAAATGTGCAATTTATCTAATTTGTCCCAAAACCTATATCTTAAACAACCGACCCTTTCTTGCCTTTAATAATTTGAAAGTTAATTTAATTTTAAAAATAACATTACACAGATAACAGAAAATCTTTCAAATTGTTTAAATGTTTTCTCCTAACATATTGATAACGGCTTTTGCCAATCTTTTTAATATCACCTAACACAAAAATTGTCTATCACAGTTTGTTTATTCAGAAAACTAAACGTATTTTCGCGTCTCAAAAGGGTTGTTTGGGAGAGGTTTCCAAAAATGTTTTATTTATTTATTTATTTTTTAAACAGGTGTTCCTTTGTCTACAAAAAGTTAAAAACCGCTGGTCTACGCGGTACAGCAAAGAGCATTCCTCGAGACACCCTGTAAAGCTAAGTGTCCACTTGTGACAAAACAGTCTCGAGAGTAGTCTCGACGCTAGACTCACAAATGGATAGGGGCCTGAGAGCAGTCTCGGCGACAAGCAGGTGCAGGTATCCAAGATTGCAGCTGTCACAAGTGGACATGCTCATTTCTGCTCTCGAGACTTAGTCTCCAGTCTTCTGTCGTTGTTTGAAGATTTTTGTCAGAGCTGAGACTATGGGAGGCGTTACAAATTTCGTTGCTAATCGTTTGGAGGTTTTTCATTGGTCAAATATATTTCAATACTTTAACGCTTCCGCTATCGGACTCCTATGTGAACATGCCCTTGATTTCCAGCGCTTTTATTTATTCATTT